>BQNB010004247.1:79212-108988 GCA_026074375.1 Tanacetum coccineum
ATAAATACCTGCGCGCGTGTGCGCCAGTTGGACCTCATGGGCCTAAATCCTTGTCGTGATAGCCCATATGTTATGGGCTTCCCCGTAGGCAGTATCGTTTGGGCCTTGGAAGTCTGTATTGGTGTCGCTATGGCCCATTCGTCATGGGTCCAGGTATAAATAGTATTCGTGGGTCGGGTTCATGACCCGATGTTAGACTATACGTCATCAATGGTGGTAGGGATAAGATCTATTTACATTTCACATCCCCCTTACCCCACCCCGAATGAGTCTGTTGTTATTGTTGTATGCTTTTGAAAAAAAAATTACAAACCAAATCGGACAAACCCATGGAATCTAAACATGGAACATATTTGGAACCGTCAGAAAATAGAAAAACAAGATAGATTGATGATAAAAGAAGCATAAAAAGGTAGGTTGGAGTAAAATTAAACAGTCGGAGGTGTTTTGATATGGGTTAATATGATTACCCCCAAAATGTTAAAGAATGGAGTATTACTTATTATCTAATAATAGGTGATTGCATAACACATGGAAACAACATTAGGAGATAATAAACTAAACGATTACATTGTATTGACTTGATAAGAAAGAAAAAGATTACAAGAATATATATAGCCTTTACTTAGCTTGGAGACTAAGCTAGGTTAATACTAATGGGCCTAATAACCCATACTACTAATTCTAACATCCCCTCAAGTTGGAGCATAGATACTGATCATGCACAGCTTGTTACATATAAAAAACCAAAAAACAATAAGCATGTCATCCTAGAAGCAATAATCTAGATCTTCAACAATCGCAAAACTAATCGATCTCACGTGGGATCAAACTAAAATACAAAGCAACCGAAAGGTCTCAACTAACCAAAAGACAAAGCAACATGATATAGTCTCAGCTAAAAAAATCCCACAAAAGAAGCAACCTCAATCCAGGTCTCAATTAACTAAAAACTCCAAAAGAAACAAAGTAACATGTGGTTGGCATGTCTCAACCAACTAAGAATTCCAAAAAAAACAAAGCAACCTGAAACAACGATGTCAAAACATGTCTCAACTTACCCAAAGACGAAGCAACCTAAAACTGAAACTCATAACAGAACTCGGAACAGAATGGGTCTCAACTCCAATGAAGAAACAATGCAACCTTGAACTAGACAAGTCTCAACTCAAATAATGAAACAAAGCAACCTGAACTAGACAACTCTCAACTAACAAAAACTAAATCAACAACCAAATAAAGCGACAACTCGACCAAAAAATCAATCTCATCAGATCAAACACTAAATCTTTAATATTTAAAATCCAGAATCATAATCCGAAATTAGCAACAATACCAACCTCAAAATTATTCATACCCAACAAAAAACTGAATCAACTAACTAGAATTTAGATGCTTCATATTCTTCTTCACATAAAACTCAGTAAAAACAAGAGACATATACCTAAAAAGAAGTTTAGTTTAACTAACCATGAGTAAACGTAAATTTGGTTCCTCAAATCAAAGATTCTCAAGATCAATATAATCTCAATCACCATAACCAATAAACAGAACCCTAACAAAATTAAAACAAAAAAATTGACACATCTGACAAGATCTAACCGTTGATACCATGTAAATAGAGTTGGGGAAGCGATAATGAACAAAACGATTACATTGTATTGCCTTGATAAAATAAAAAAAGATTACAAAAATATATATAACATTTGCTTAGTTTGGAGACAAAGATAGATTAATACTAATTGTCACACCCCCAAATAGGGTCCCGTCGGAATAGATAACCGGGGCGTGACTTAATATAGATATCACAATCACAAGGTACAAAGAACGACCTCTAAAGGGTACGTTTTGGAAATCATACTTGTTACATTAATAAAATAAATAGTCTTACAATCATCCCAAAATAAGTTTCAAAAAGTTGTGGAAGCGTAAATAAAGTTTGATAAAAGTTTAACAAGCATGATAAATCAGAAGTCTTGAAAATGGCTGTCACATAAAAGGAAGACCTCAACTAGCACCTTGAATAGATATGCAAGCTAAGCATCGGAAAACATTGCTTAAAACGTCAACAAAATTTAGTGAATTCGTAGGTTTAATTTAAACGTAATAAGGTGGACCATAAGATTTCAAAATGTATGTGACAATTATAACAAATACAATTTCACATGAAAAGCATTTACGTTGCACTAAGCTCATGAAATCGAGGCTCAATAAGTATGTAGCATATAATCATGCCAAGTGAAGTAAAACTTGCCCAACAGGTATCCGACCAAAGATAACCTAACAAAATTCCGACATGGTATACGTCCGTTAGTTCGGTACCTCTGAAACTAGTAAGCGCTACTTACCCGGACGTGGATAATTAGTCCCAATAGATCTGTTTATAACACTCGCACTCACTTAACCAGTACGGTCGGTCAAGAAATTAATGGTTCATGATAATATAGGTAGTGGTGGTCTAAACGCAAAACTTAGGCAACTCGTAAACAGGGAAAATCTCACGTAAAGTACATGTGTCCAGTTTTGAAAAGTAAACAATGTTCTCATCCCAAAGTTATAAAATGTACGTAAAACAGTAGAAAAGTGGGGATATGAACTCACAGTAAATGATGGAGTAAAGCAGCTAAAACGAATGATCACGCAGTGTTGCACAATTGTGCTAGGTCTCGACCTAATAATAAACGGTTTGGTTCTAAATTGGTACGAAGTGAAACTATGTAGATGTATAAGAGTTTTCGAAAGTAGTTGTACGGTTATTATGAAATCGGTTTTAGTAGCATTGGTTGTGTGGTAGTTGTAGAGGTTTTGACTCGATAAGACGTATCACAATAATTAGCATAATGCATATAGTATAATAGAAATAACTATCGTAAATAAGTTTCGGCAGTTTACCCGGTAACCCAAAATAATAAACTAAGGCATCTTTGGTATTAATGTTTTCACGTCTTTAATTTACGTAACAAGTAATAGAAAATTTATATTTATAAATTTTTATAGAATTATATTTTTTGTCTTTTAGTCGAGTATTAAAATAATAATTATTATTATTTCATCTTTTTATCGACATTTAAGAAAATACTTGGAATTACATATATTTAAATGTATTTTAGTTTATTTATCAAATCTAAGTATATATATTATTTATTATTTATAAATAATATGTTTTCATCCTTTTTTTAGTTTTACGAAAATTAGTTTTTACAAAATATTTCTAAGTATAAAGTTTTTACGAAAATTCGGTATGACCCATTTGTATACATCCGTTTTCCAAAGTCATAGACTTTTATGCCAAAACACTTTCCAATTATATTTCACACTTCACGAAAACACCAAATCTCTACGTAATAATCCAAAGTTAGTTCCCATGGCCTATTTACTACTTTAAGTCCATATGATCAAAACGCTTAGAATAAATATAAGTTTTGTACATATTTACGTTACGTTATTAATAAGTCTAACTTATAAGTTTAAAATAAGTAATAAACCCTTATCAAAATAAGCCAAAAGTCCAATGGACCCTTATTGGGATTTTAGGCCCAATAAGCCTAAATGAATGATCCAAAATGCAATAAGACACAAACTAGCCCGACAAGTAAGCAAATAAGCATCAAGCTTATCAAAAAAGCAATACATAAGCCATGACAAGTCAACCAAATAGCCAAGCCGTGAGCTTTAAGCCACGGTTTGGGCTTGGTTGTTGAGCCGAGACCCACAAAAGAAAATAAGCACATATGAGCTTATTTATTAAGCCCAATAAGCTTAATCCATTATTAGAACTCAAATAAGCTACGAAAATAAGTTGGAAAAATAAGACGATACTCAAATAAGCTTAAAGTTCAAACCTTTATGGTTTCTTTTTTTGTTCGACGCGTATATAAGCACGAATAAGCTCACACGAGCTTATTTGTAAGCTAAAAGTAAGCAATAACTTTTTAGAAAAATATTTCTTTATAAAAGTACCACCACGACAACACAACTAATCTTTCCCTTTATTTATTTTTGTATATTTCGAACCAAACATAAACCCTTTTAGGGTTTATGTAAATTTTAAAGCTTTGATTTTTATAAAACAATTTGTACAACTAGTTTCTAAACATAATAAGGATCAAGGAAGTACAAGTATAATTTGGAAAAGATGAACTTACAAAGATGATGGATTAGAAGATGATCAAAGACTAAAGAACACCCCAAACGATATTCTAAATACCCAAATAACTATAAGAATCAACCTCGAATAATCTTTATCTTCAAATGATCTTGATCAAAATTAAATGGTGATGTTTGTGTGGTTGTTTGGTCGCGGACGAGCAAAAAAGAGAGGGAGAGGGAAAGATTTTTGAGTTTGTGTGTTTTTGTTGTGAGAGAAAGTTTATGGATGAATGATGGAAACACAATGCACCTAGACTCTTTATGCTTGGATCAAAAATGAAATCCAAGGCTACCAAAATATCAAGAGAACATACAAGCTAGTTTCTAGGTGGTGTGTTGGTGTTGAGGGTGGCGAACGCAAGCAAGGACAAGGGGGATCTTTGAAATTTGAATTTTTGGTTCATGCATGAGGGAATCCTAAGACCTTAGATATTTTACTTCATGTTTGGATATTTTTTTAATATATCGATTACCGTTTACGCAAAAACTGAAAAACGAGCAAAACTCAAAAGAAAATTTTGAAAATTTAAATATTCAACCGAAACGTAAAAATACAACAACTGTCAAAAGACTACTTTAATTAGCAACCCGAAAAGCTTCCGGTAATGATTCTTTGTTATACACGGGTGAACTCCCCAATTTAACGTAATCACAAAAGTCAAACTGAAGTACGAAAAGTCAACTACGAAAATTAGAAATTTTTACGGGTTGTAACATCCTTTCCCCGTTAGAAAAGCTTTGAACTTGATGCGTAAATTGTTTTGAATAATATTTTATCAAGTTTTAAATTTATAAAACTCGTTTACGATACACGCACTAACGGGCAGAGAACCCGGTCGTATGTAGTGCAGTAGTTTGGTAAATCCGAGGTCGTCCCAAGAGCTAAGGTTAAACAGTTCTAATTTGATTATTGTCACGTTTAAAAATGGTTTTAAGTTGATTTTAAGAATTACGGAAAAGTAAATATAGAAAAATAAACAAATAGAAGAATTCAGGGAGAAAGGCATGCTAACCTAACCATTTCACTACCAATGATACGATTACATTTTCCTGTGCAATGTTCAATTATAAGTTTTATTAGAGGTTCTAATGTCAACGAACCCGAATTTTCATTTAAGGTTTGTCCTATACTTACTCTGCGATCCCACATTCCCCTACGATCACACAACCAGGGCATCCAAGCTTGCAGTGGTTAAATTCCAACTACCCTTAAGACCAATCTATAATCTAAACCGATTATGAACCCTCTCTGAAAGAGTTCTCATACTTTTTAATTATTTAATGTGACAAAGGTGGTAATCTGGTTAATTCCTACACTAGGAATAGATGCCAAGCTACCCTAGTACTCCACTAATCCCAAGTACAACATAGTAAGTCTAATATCAGGATTAACAAGATCTAAGCCACCCTCTATACTACTAAAACATGAGGATCAATGAAAGGCTATAAGGATATCTAACAGAACCATAATTGAACAGGAAATCACAATCATAACAATAGTAGATACATGGTTAGGCCAGCACTAGGAGTGCTTAGCCGCTCATGGTAACGACAATGCAAGAATTAATGAATAAAAACATGGATTAAATCATCATAATTCTTACAGAGGATGAAATGAATGATTAAATGTAATAATTGTGCATAGTGACTTCTCCCTTGGACCTTCTGATGAAATGCTTCGAACCTTGGGGGCTTGGTTCACCTCTTAGAACTATGTGTAGAGTGGTGGAAGTGAGTGATGCTGAATGAGCCAGAGGAGGGCTCTATTTATAGGCTTCGAAATGTTTACGGCACAACCCTTATGAGATGTTACGTCGTAATCTTGCTACATAAGCTTCCAATCATCTAGGCATAAAATGATGTTACAGCGTAACCTTGTCGCCTATGTTACGCCGTAATGCTGACTAAGATAAATCATCTCTTGTAAATTTAAATGTTGCGGCGTAAAGTAAGAGAGGCTTTACGCCGTAAAGGGTGTGATGACTCATTTCTTCGTTAGGGTATGTTACGGCGTAATCCTTCAGGGATGTTACGGCGTAAACTACCTCGGACTCTTCACTTTTGTGCATCTCATGTCCAAATCCCTTGTCTTTTGCTAAAATGCTCACTTGGTCCCTTAAAACTAATAAATAAACAATTAAGTAATATTTTCAGACATTTATAACATGTTTATAAGCATTTTCATAGGGAGTTTGATATTAAAATGTATTAACTATTTGATGTTATCAGAAACCAACGAATCATCGCCTAAGGATGTCGGGAATACTGTTGCTACTAGGTCCCCGCCCAAGGATACTTAGAAAGACGTTGTTGATCTTAGAGAGAACACCCGTGATCCCACTCCTCCTATTAACTTGGTTCAAGATGAGGAACATGTTGAGCAAGGTGATACTCAAGAGCATTTGGTCTTCTCCGATGGTAAGTTTTTCTCCTCCTCTTTCTTATGCGATCGTCTTTAGAATGTGGGCACTAACTGTTTCGCTTTGTTTATGTACCGCTCATTAATTTCACTCCGTGCATGACAAAGACCATTTTTGGGATGAAGATGCAGAATTACATAGGTTTAGGTCGGAGTAGGGGCCTTCGTGATGATCTTGTATTTTTTTCTTACCGTGCTTGCAAGGAATTGGTTTCTCATTTGGCGACCCTTGCCAAATATAAGATCTTGAGTAGCTTGACCAACTGTGAAGTGGTCAGGCGTACCTACCAGTCATTGGGTTGGAGTATCCGATCGCAATCTGAGCTTTTAAAGAGGCATGAGCAGTTGAATCGCGATCATGTTGAGTTGTATAACCGTAGCGAGGTTAAATGGGGGAGCTGAGTCGTTTGTAGGGATGACTATCAGAGGGAGATGCAAAAGACTGAGAATTGTTGAAAAACCCTGCTTTGCTAGAGAGTGCTCACTTACATATAGGGGTGTCAGTAGGGTCGGGTTGACCTGACCCGAACCCGATAAGGCTTATCCGGTTAAAAAATCATGCCGGGTTGGTTTGACCGAACTCGATAACCCGATAGTGTTATTGGATCGGGTTCAGGTTAAATATTTAATGTTATCGGGTTATCAGGTCAACTCGATAAGACCCAAAAATTAATATTTTATTTTTTAAGTTATAACTAGTTTAAATCCCGTTAAGTTTATTTTGTTTAAATCAATTTATAAAGAATAATTTTTTATTATTAGCTTACATCTTAATTGTTATTGAGTAAACTAACAGTTATTGATGTTTGTTGGTAGAAATATTACGATATTTAATCTATACATTCTCTTTATGTTTTGGTGATGACAAACATGTAACTTATAACACATAACGTAAAGTGCTCAAGTTACTTGTAATCACAAATCATCAATGCATTCATACATCAACATCTATCACGTTCAAGTTGCTTTCGTCAACAAATATAAGTTTGCCACCCGAATTAATTCACTAAGTATGAACAAACAAACTTTAAATTTGTTGGATGATCAAAGAAATAATTTTTGTCCTAAACTTTACATTTTTATAAAAGTAACAAAAGGTTTTTACAAAAATAATTAGACAAAGTATTTTTGTAAATATAAGAAATGTTTTAATTCAAAATAAATATTTGAATTCAAATTTTCACCCTAAAAACGGAAAAATCTACCTTAGATAAACCTTCCCCGAAAAAGGACAAAATGGGAGCATTTGTAAAGTGGGCGGCCCCCTTAAATATATGGGCGGCCCCCTTAGTGATAAGGGGGGCGGCCTAGGAGCTAAGGGGGTCGGCCATGCTTTTTGGTCCAAAACTTTGCCTATAAATAGTGGACTGTTCCTACAGATTTTTCTACCTCTTTACACACTATTTTTCGCAGATCTAAACCCTTCTTCCAAAGCTTTTTCTTTGACCACTTAACTTGTTATAAGTTTGTTTAAATGTAATCTAATCATCCATCCATTCAAGTGCAAGAGAAGAACTTTCTTTATCGTCAAGATACGAAGTTATGTAGTTTAGTTAGTGCATTCGTGACATGTGTTACATTCACAATGTATAGATAAAAACACCAGATGGGTGGCCCCCTTAATTCATAAGGGCGGTCCCCTTAAAGATAAGCGGGCAGCACCTTAATTAAGGGGACCGGCCATCTGATTCATGGATTTTACTATTTTTTCTGCTTTTTGACCCTCTTTTACCTAGCCTCGGCTATCCTTACCCAGAAAACTCAAACATATTTTGGAAATTCTTAAACTAATTTAAATCCATTCCATTTCTAAACATTCCTCATCTAATAAATTCCCTCCAAATGTTCACCACCATTTCATCATCTTCTTCATTCTCTATCAATCACCATAAACCACCATGGCATCCACTAGAGCTTCCATTTCTAAAGCTTCCAAAAGACCAAAAATCAACATCATTCCACCAAAACAATTGTTTGTGGATTTAACTCATGATGACACTAAAACCTCATCACCCAAACTTTAACTCTCATCCCCTAGTGCTCCTAATGCACCTTACAAAAACACCATCAACCAAAGGTACTTCCTCATCCTCCATTAACTACACACCCAAATCATCAACATCATCCACATCACCATCAACTATTGGTTACTTAAACTCACCAACATCCCCTCCTCTAAGAGTTCCTCCACCACCTCCAACTTAACAAAACACATCAATGGACATCACTCTCACCCTTTCACTAATTACCCCACTTGATATCAAATTTAATACTCTACCATCTTCTCCACCTATCTTTGGTCACCCTATTCCTTGGAACCTTTTTGAGGCATATGGAGACTTATGTTTGTGTTGCATTCATAATTGTACTCTTATCTTTAAATTGAGAGATGAACTCCAATACATGTTTTCTTACATAGAACACATGCTCTCACAACCTCCACCACCCAATTCACCACCACCACCATCACTTTCACCAAACTAAACATACACCATGTTTAGCCATTTTCAGTTAATTGTCAACTAAACCTTTTGCAAGCAAGTCCTATGGAATTCTAGGAATGATAGGATCTTTGTAGTTTTATTTTATGTATGTTGTACTAATATGATTCAAGCATATTATTTCTATCTGATGTATGCATGCTTGTGTGTTATACACAATTATTATGTTTAATGAATGGACTTTAGTCTAATGTTTTAATTATGCACTTAACTTTTTAGTTGATATATATATATTTGTGGTTGTTAGTTTACCCAAATTTCTGGACAATTGTTAAACATTATCAACATGCTCTAATATTTTTTCTTTTATTTGCTATATGTTAGAAATGGTTGTCTCGTTCTTCTAACTTGTTCTTGTAGCTAAGTTACCATAGCTCGATTCCTTGATGCCCTCGAACGAGAGGGAGTACACATCAAGGGGAGCATTTATTTTGTCGATTCTATGCACAATCATTGACAAAGCCTTTTTGATTCTACAAAAAGGGGGAGAAATGGAAATAAAACTCACTAAATATTTGTTTAAAGATAATTTTACATTTAATGAGTTTAGATTTTATAATCATCAAAAAGGGGGAGATTGTTGATAGAAATAATGCCTAAAAACGTTATTAATATTTTTCAACCTCTCTACGTTTTGATAATCACAAAATATAAAAACGATCAATAAAAAAATTATTCGTAAACAAGTAATTAGCAGTAAATAAATGCTTAATGCATTTTATGATCAAAGGAATTTTTATTCAACCTCATATTTTTTATAAAAATGTCACAAACATTTTTATAACGTTTACAAAATATTTTTAGATTTAAAAGAACTATTTTATTCAAAATAAATATTTTGAATTCAAATTGTCTACTTAAAACGGCTAGAAATGTTCCAGAAAACACCTCCCTCAGAAAAGACAAAAAAGGGAGCGTCCAGACTGGGTGGCCCCCTTATATATAAGGGCGGCCCCCTTAATTATTAAGGGGACCGACACCCTAATTAAGGGGGCCGGCCAGACAAAAATCCCCCTCGGTTTGCCTATAAATACTGGACTATTCCTCACTGATTTTCTCACCTTTTGCACACACTTTCTTTCTGTTTTAAATTAGTTTATACTCTCCTATAATCTTTTGATCATTTAATCATAAAGCTTTGTTTCCAAGTTATCCAAGCTTAATTCCTCAAGTGCAAGAGAAGAATACTTCTTATCATCAAGTCGAGAAGTGTAACATAGTTTGTGTCGGTTTTTGCTCTGCCAAAGGGGTTTGTTGACATGTGAAGCGAAACTCTCGAGTTTGGTGTCGGGGAGTGGTAGTAGGGTGAAAGAGGTGGTCTTTATCTCAACGCTATAATCTTGTGTTGTGGTTTTGATCTTTCTAGCTCTTATCTCTTGTCCATTTTCCCTATTTACGTGTCATTTATTTTACTTCTGAATTGGTTCGTTATTGTGCACTATTGAGATCACTATTAAAGTCGATCTAAAGTTTTTATAAAACAAAACACTAACATTAATTTAAAAAGCGATAAACTATTCAACCCCCCTTCTAGTTTTCCACAAGTTGCACATGATTGAAGAGCCCATAGAAATTGTAGATCGAGAACTCAAGTGACTTAAGAAAAGTCGGATACCTATCGTTAAAGCTTGTTAGAATTTGCAAAGAGGTCCAGAATTTACTTGGGAACTGTGTAGATTAAGATTAAGTGTACCCTTATTCTCTTACGGTAATGATGAGCGAGGAAAAGAGCGGATAAGTCAGCTCGGGTGAGCACCAGGGACTGCACTCCTAAAGGAGGGGAGAATGTAACAACCCGAGTTTCAGGTCAACGTCTATCCCCAGCTATGATAAATATTTTACTACGTAATTGATTTTAGTCATTTATGCTACATAAGGTTTGGTAAAAATTTCCATTTATTGGGAAATTACAAGCCGTGATTGAGTTTCTATTCGTTTTTAGCGTCCGAGAAAGTTAGAAAAATTTATATTTTCGCTCCGAGAGCGTGATTATTTTATTTTTGTATTTTATGGCTTTTCCCCGAGTTTTTGTAAAAACCGTGTTTAAAGGTCGTGTTTTACGTGATTTAACATTTATTTAAATGTTTTAAAATAAATTTAGTGGGACAGAATAAAAATATTTACGAATGTGGTGTGACCCGAGTCATTGGTCGGCTAAGTAACGAAATAAAAACATTTGTACTAAAAATAAAAGGACTTAAAGGATGGAGGGACTAAAAGTGTTAAAGCTTCAAACTTATTTCCTATATAAGGACACACATACTTCGTCATTTTTCTTTTTACAAATATTTGTTCTTCATTTGTCCTCTCCACCTAGTTCGACCGGCCACACCAAACACACACTCAAATCAGACTAATTTCTAACATGCAATATAATCCGTTCATAAAATATTAATCCTTGTATCGAGGCTTACATATCCCACTAAGAAAATCCCACATGCAATAAGTATTTTGAAAGTTAGAAATTTGGTTGAGTTCATGTGATTTTGATCCTAAGAGGGTGTTTGCAGTTGCTAGATTAGTGTTATTAGAAGTTGGTTTGATTGAAAAAGGTTTTGGTTTTGGTGTTTGTGTTGCGTCTGTAGTTCGAACCAAAGAGGAAGCTAAAATTGATTTTTGTTATAGCTTTGTGAGTATTCTAGTTATATTCTAGTGTGATTAATTTGATGTTATTGCGTGTTATATGTTATATGTTATAATATTCAAGTGCAGAAATTTTGAAAGTGTATTTTATTATTGATTGAAGTTTGATGGTTTTGGTATAATTAAATAGGCTAGTTAAGCATGTTTTGATAGTTGGTTTTAGTCAAAAATGTATTTTTAATGGGTTTTGAGTTGACTATGTTTGACCAGAAAGTTTGACCGTCTCGTAGCGTGTTGAGAAATTTTTGAAAGTTATTTTTGACAATGGAAAGTGATAGAGTTCGCCTTTAGCTACGTTTCGCTAGGTGGCTCGTCACGTAACTCTTAATAACGAAGATTTTACGGCTGAATTAAGATTGGTAAGTTTTGGTATAAAAGTCAATTACGAAGTTTGAATTTTGAAAGTCAAATTTGCGTATACTTTTGAATATGGTTTATAATGAGCAAAGGGTTTGTAATGTTAGTTAATTAATGATGAAATATGAAGTTCGGATTATATTATCCTTACTTTTGGCAACTTTTTAAAAATAGAAAGTTTATGGTAAACGAAGCGTAACACAAATGTAATTGTTGTACATTTGTGGGTGCGTCGAAGTAAAATATTTTGCGTCGCACTTGGAGATTGTAGTACATGATTGTATATACGTAATAGTTATAAAGATATATACGAGTACGCATTATATGAATTATTTTACGTTTAGCCACGTACCGCTATATATGTATTATATAGGTCGCGGTTGAGACGTGAAGTTATTTGCGCTTGTTGATTTGATTGAATTGGAATCTTTTGCTTAAGGTAAGTTCATAGCCTCGCATTTAAATTTTTTGATTTTTTTACAAACCCGCAAGGGGGATACATGTTTGTTTTATAAATCGAACACATATGATTTTATGGTATGCTGGACCCGATTATGAGAATGTTTCCGCATAATTAGCTATTGTCGAAGACCCTTATTTCATGAACCATTAATCGCCTTGTGAGGTGAACGCTAATGCATTAAATAGATCTATTGGGTTTGACAACCCCGGCTGAGGTAACAACCTATCAAACGGACGTTTTGTATTTAGAGGTAGTAGGTATATGACAATAATACCTTGTTCTGGGGAAATTAGCATATGAAGTGATATATGTATTGTTAACGTTCGGTGTCATGAGCTTATCGCGTGAAAGAAAAGAGATGTTATACATTGTATTCGTTGCAATGTTTTCCCGAGAACTAATTATGTGTTCAAAGATTATTACTTATTGATTATTTTAACTCTATGAATTTCGCTCAACAATTTTGTTGAAGTTTTAAACATGTTTTTATCCCAGGTAACCAAGGATGAAGGCAACGATGGCGTGGAGGTGTCATGCGTGTGATGATTTGGTGAAAGACTACTTATGTGTTCCTTGTCTTTCAAAAACAATGTCTTAATGTGTTTTAAAAACAATGTCTTTAATTTGAAACAGTTGTCTTTCAAATGTTGTAATGGTTGTGGTTACGATTCCTGTAGGGACCTAAACGCACTTTTCTCTGATAAATAATGGAACACATGTTTGTAAAACGTCTCATTTGGGTCGTTTTCTATTATCTTGGTGTATTGTGCTATTTAGTAACACCCATTGTAATTTCCATTGCGCAATCCAAAAATAGGGGTGTTACACTGTAATTTAACATCAACACTCATGAAACATTTCTAGCAATACAACATGTTTTTTTTGCATAACCATTTCTCTTGTAGCTTAAATTGAACCAACTATTGTACATTTGTTTCCGCAGATTGGTTATAAGGGAGTATTGCATGAGTCATGTAGGTTGTTTACATTTACTACCATTTCATGGACCGTCTCTCCTTTTTTCATAAATGCCTATTTTGGTAACTTCACATTTTACATACAGATTAGGTCCATAAATTATCACATTTTTCCAAACACTCAACATATGATTATCTTTGTATCACAACTATAAACAACAAAAACACATCAAAGTACTATAATCAAAAACTTATTATTTGATTCTAATATTTTATATCACAACTTTCAACAGATGCAAGCACGAGCTATTGTCATGTATCAGTGAGATGAGTATAAACTATAGTTAGTATGTTACCAAAGGAGTATACATAATAAGTTTTTTTTTGAAAATCTAGAAGGTGTATACATAATAAGTATATATTACAATTTGCTCATTACTTGTTTCTTCAGGTCTACTTCAAGTCTGATGACGTTCATGCTTGTAGATTGACATGTGGGGGCCTATGCCCCGGTCTCAACACTGTGATTAGAGAATTAGTTGGCAGTTTACATGATATGTACGACATTGTAAGATTAGAAGGAATTAAAGTAAGCGAGACATTAATTTGCATTAATTTTCCTTAATACAAAAGCTACACAATCTTATATGCTACTTTTACAAATATGCAGGTGATGTGTCGTTGTGTGTAGGTACTATTTATTATCAAGTTTTACATTTATATTTAGCCGACTATACCTAAAAGAACACTTTAACGGGCAGTGTACCCTGTCAGATGAAGTTTCATGGTAAGTAGGGTGTTAATCACTAAGAGCAAGAGCGTTAATTCCTAATTCTATCATAATTTTAGTTATCTAAGTTAAACCTAAAACTAATGCAAAAGGGGGGGTTTTAGCCTGAGAGACTGGCACAGTTTTAGGTATCTAACCTAAGGTTTTGATGACAAGTAAAGGAATAAACACACACAAGAAGATAAAAAAACGATAGAGGAGCGGTCTAACACTAATGTAAGGAAAACATATCAACCATGAATAATCCGATAAAATGCAGGTTTGATTATTAGTGCAATGATTGACTTATCTTGAAGGGAATATCATTCCTAGACTTAGGCGGTACTTCTTCCTAAGATCTAGACATGCTAATTCTGTCACAATTAGACGCATCCGCATGTGTTCTTACTAAACCCTAGCTCATGGAGACTTTACCCACTTATTGCTTAACGGCTCTTTATATACTAGTAGTCCACTGTCCAAGTCCTTACCAATAGAATAAGAACGTACTCGTTGATCCCCGGGTCACCTACTGGTCCAACTAACCTCACTAGACTAAAGGCAAAGATAGGTTAATATTTATGATCCTATAATTCTAGATATATAAATTGCAATATGAAGAGCTATCCCGGACTCTTAGCCACGCTCAAACAACATCGAAGTTGTAGCACATCAAATATGTAGGACTAGACCCAGTTGAATGATAGGTCGCATACTTAAGCACGTAAACAAGTATAAATTGATAAACATAAACAACAATCAACGATAAATTAAGCAATCGATATAAACAAACCAAACATTATATCTTCATAAACATGGCTAATACCTAAAGTTATTAGCCGATAGTCATTATAAAAATACACATGGTTTCATATATGAACGATTGAAGAAAAGAAACCTTAACCGAACGCGTATTTGGTTGCGCGAAGATTACAAGAGTTTTCATATGATCTTGAGGCTCTTTTTTGATCTTTTATGCTCCTTTATTCGTATCTTGGTTGGCTTGGTGGTTTAGGATTTCACTTGCATACCTAAAACTAAGTTTAGGGTCTTCTATTTATAGAGTCTAGAAATTAATCGATACGCCATATCGGGTGATGTGGGATACGACGTATTAGGGATTTTTTGGACTAAGGACCATGTTTGATATCTTTTAGAATCTTTTAATGTTTAATAAACCTTGGATACGGCGTATAGAGGTTCTTGGATACGG
This sequence comes from Tanacetum coccineum, assembly GCA_026074375.1. Lineage (NCBI taxonomy): Eukaryota > Viridiplantae > Streptophyta > Magnoliopsida > Asterales > Asteraceae > Tanacetum > Tanacetum coccineum. Next base: position 94,644 of record BQNB010004247.1, read on the forward strand.
CGTATAGGTCTTCAATCCTTCGTGGTTATCTGTAAAGTGTAGGCAAGGATACGTCGTATCTTCTTGATGGATACGGCGTATTGAGGTAAAACCAGTTGGTTCTTCTTCGTTGACCAAAGTATTATATATGGCGTATCGTTTGATGTGGATACGGCGTATTCTTCAAAGTTAGGCAATGGTCTTTTAATTCTTCAATGTCTTTGGTACGTCGTATAGGTCTAGAATAATACGGCGTATTGGCTGTCAGACCAGTAGACTTTATCGAACTCTTCATTTAAGCTCCAAAATGCATACCTTTTAGATAATATTCACAAAGTACTCCATAATTACTGCAAATAACAACTTTTAGCAATTAAGTACCAATTCATGCAATAATTGTACAAAGTGGGTAAGAATCATGGGATAAATGATGCTATAAAAGTGACGTTATTTGATATCATCAAATATCCCCCCACTTGAATCCTACTTGTCCTTAAGTAGCCTTTAGTAGTTTATAAAAATGTATCCCTAAAGATTTTTCTGTTTAAGCATTTATTTGATCTATTACAAGTACACAACCAAACACCTCACAAAATAGGTAGATGAAAACACTCAAATCACTCAACTAATCTATGTGGGTTACATGTAATATACGCTCAATTGCTCGGTCGTGACGAGTATTCTATCATAAGTGGCACGGATCACATCTCTATCACTAGAGCTAAGGAGATACTTCCAACCCCCTTAACACGCATAAAACAAGTTTTAAAGGTAAAAATGGGTTTTTATTATATGTTAGGGTTTGATCATTCTCAATATTTCACAAAGTACCACACCAACAAGGCAGCTGAATCAACATATACATGGCCGTAATGAACAGATTAAAACATGTGTGTTCGATCACATCCTCATTCGAGTTTAACTAAGGGTTAGGATGATCGATATGATAGAGGGTATGGGTGTCTTCTAACTTTCCACCCAAAAATATTAAACAAAAAGCAGCTGAATCACGCATACATGGCCGTAACGGCGGAATAGACATGCATGAATCGATCACATCCTCATTCGAGTAAAACCCAAGGTTAATGATTAGAAAAGGGAATAAATTGTTGTTAAATAAAAATTATGAAACAAATAGACTAAGTCCAAACAGATAAGGTACAAGTTGCTAGACACTTTTTCCTGACTGTTACCATGATAAAGACACAACTATATACAAACGTCTTGATCATTGATCAAAAACAACAACCTAAGTTAGCGTTCCCGTAACGGTCAACTTCCCAATCATCCCATACTTAACATACTTTTACAAGACAAGTGGCGATATCTACCACTTTGTACAAAACTTTACATCGTTGACTTATAAAACGTATCAACGAATAATCGATCCTTGATATAATTCCTTCGGTTTAAGATTTTGCGAAATGATTATCTCCAAACTTTCCTCCTCTTTTTTGTTGCGATTTTTCTAATTTTTTCGCTTTTTTTAATACTAACTGTGAAACTCAATGTAATTTCACCATCTTCACGATCATAATAATTCCGGATAATTCCTTTGATAATTCTTCATTCTTCGGACGTACTAATAATTGTGATGGTAGTAAAGATACATGAGTTTTGACTACTTTATACATTCCCATTTGCAATGTGCAAATTTCTTCCCTACCGTACCAAAGATAGAAAATTGACATAAGACTCGGGAAATACATACTTTACACTTTAAGCAACTAGCAACTGATAAATAGACTTAATCTAACAGGGTAGGCTAAGGTGTAAAGGTGTAACAAAACAAACAGTTGGTGTTATTCCTAAAGGATTGGCTCTATTGGTTTTTCTAGGGGTATCTTACTCTTAGGATAAGAGTAAACAAAAGGTTTATATGAGATTTACCTAACCAGTGTAGTTAGTTAAGAAAACAACATGTATAGGCTTTTTGGTTGTAATCTTAAAAATTTACCAATTTTAACAAGTTACTCCATCTAAATCCGTAGTGCTCATTATTGTGGTCTCGAATAGATATACCAAGCTAAGTTCTAAAGTCTACAACATCACTGGAACACTCATATTTTTGTAGAATTTGAGTAAACATTTAGAAACGGATAAGGTTAAATCCTCAGAATATCTAATAGGGGATATTGTGTGCAGGTTATGTAATAAGTAATTTCACAAAAGTATGCTTGAAAAATTTTAAAATTTTAGCATAATTTAAGCATTTAAGTGTGAAAAATAGAAGAAGTGACGTTCTAATTTCCATCCCCCACTTAAATTATACAACGTCCTCGTTGTATAGATAAACCATTAAAAACGGGAAATAAAAGAATTAGAACAAGAAACTCCTCTGATATTTGCTCGGTAGATTCTTCATGTTTGTACATGAGCAAGAATGTGTTGAACAGCCGTCTTGAGATTTCAAGACTCCAACACTTCGAGATTTCCACATTTATAAATACTCCACCAACGTTGTCAATTTCTTTCCATCAATGTCCTGTATAAATTCTCAGAAAACAAATGCAATTCTATCTCCGTATATTTGTTGGTTAGACTCGAAATAAAAACCTAAAAACTATACAGGAAGTCGATACACCGTATCCATACCCCCAGGATATACCGTATTGGAACCTGTATTGACTGGTCAGTCTTCTAATAAGCTGTATTCATTTAATGAATACGTCATATAGACTGAACTGACGAAAAAGTTTAAAGTGCAGAAAAATAAAGACTGGATAACGTCCAGGCAGTCAATACGCCGTATCCATGGGATTTGGATACACCGTATAGACAGTCTGGGAAGATATACTCGATAAGAAAATTGAAAATACATTATGGGTTGCATGTCTCCCGGCAAGCACTTGTGTTTACAGAAAAGTCTTTAAGTTAGACTTGCCCTAATTTACTCCCATCCTTATAAAAAAACTTGGGGTCGAACAGGATGCCAAACGGCACATATAGATTCTTAATAAGATTTAATAGCATCCTGTTGTTAAGATAATAACAAGCCACGATATTAACATTTAATTCCTTGATAAAATTTTCAGTTTTGAAAAATTTATTAGATGTATCATGACTTGTTTCCAAAAGCTTATTTGACCCATGTGCATAGGCACCATCATCTGTATTTATTACATTACCCACCGAAGACTGTTCAATATTGATTTTATCATCATCATTGTCCTTATCTGATTTTGAATCATCGTGATAAATTACGTTAAAAGGAAATAGATCATTAAAGTATAAAACTTTTTGTTCCTCTTCATCACATTCGGACAATGATGTTTCATCTTTCAGATTAAATTCATCGATATGTTGAGGACTTACAGTAGGTTCAGTTAAGAAATCTAATTTAGACGTTAGAGCATCATTTTAAACAATGGTTGGAAATTCTTTCTCAAAATCTTTAAAGTAGTCTAAATCATCAAAAAAACTAACCGTAGGCTTGGGTGACAGAAACGAAGGCATATTGACTTTATCATTATCATTTTCCGAATCCTTTTTCAAATCATTGACAGAAATTATTATATAAGAAAATGAGTTTTTGTCAAAAATTACCGTGTAATCTTCATCGTCAGATTCTTCAAATGATATTCTAAAGTCAATTTTATTGTTGTTAAGAGAACTTACCATGGGTTCACACGAGAGTGCTTTTTTAGATGTTAATTCGTCATTAAAGACTATAGCTGTGAATTTGGTTTCAACGGGTATGAGGTCGTGAATGTCATCATCATACTAGATCTTTCTATAGGTAGTAGTCTCCCAGTTATACACCTGACCACGCCTACAAGCTTTTTCTTCCCTAATTCTGATATATTCCTCCATAGTAATGTTGGGGTCGTCCACTTTAATTTGTAATAAAATAGCTGGGAAAGAAAATGGTAAAATAGCCTAATACGCCGTATTTAATAAACTGAATACGCCGTATTGATGATAGAGTCGAATACGCTGTACTAGTTTGAAAAAAATGTATACGCTGTATCCTAGAAGATGAATACGTCGTATTGAGTATTCGACTTAGAAGGTTACAACAGACTGTAATAATGCACACAAACACACAATATGCAAAATATACAATGCAGAAATCAAACACACAAAAACAAACACACATAAATATGCAAATTAATCTAAACTAAACTAAATCTAAACTAAAACACTAATAAAAAAGAATTAAACAACTTCACTCCCCAGCAGTGGCGCTAAAAAACATGATGTGTCTTTGTGTGTAGGTACTATTTATTATCAAGTTTTACATTTATATTTAGCCGACTATACCTAAAACAACACTTTAACGGGCAGTGTACTAGGTCAGATGGAGTTTCGTGGTAAGTAGGTGTCGATCACTAAGAGTGAGAGCGGTAATTCCTAATTCTATCAGTATTTTAGTTATCTAAGTTAAACCTAAAACTAATGCAAAAGGGGGGTCTTAGCCTGAGAGACTGGCACAGTTTTGGGTATCTAACCTAAGGTTTTGATGACAAGTAAAGCAATAAACACACACAAGAAGATAAACAAACGATAGAGGAGCGGTCGAACACTAATGTAAGGAAAACATATCAACCATGAATAATCCGATAAAATAAAGGTTTGATTATTAGTGCAATGATTGACTTATCTCGAAGGGCATATCATTCCTAGACTTAGGCGGTACTTCTTCCTAAGACCTAGACACCAAAATATCAAATAAAAATCAAGATTAAAATTTCACTCCCCGACAATGACGCTAAAAACTTGATGTGTCGTTGTGTGGTTGTAATTTATGTTTTCAATCTTTAAATTTATAATTTTCCAACTTAACCAAAAACAACACTTTACGACATGTACCCGATGAGATAGAGTTTTTCATGTAAGTAGGTGTCAGATCACTAAGTCGAGAAACATATTTCAATTATTAATATTTTGGTATCTAAAACAAAGTTAATCTATTCTAATGTTAAACATATCTAAACCTTAGTTAATCCTAAACCTAAACGAAAAGGAGGGGTTTCAGCCTGAGAGACTGCATGTATTAAGGTGAATAAAATCAACTTAAACACAATAACATGTGTAAGTAAAATTACCAAATAGATAAAAGAGCGGTCCTTGCCAATAAAAAAAAAACTGTATTAACTATTATTAAACCAATTAAGAACGTTGTTTTTTGTTATTTAGTGCAATGATTACTTATCTTCGAGGCCGGCATATCATTGCTTAAGACTAAGCGTTCTTCTTCTAAGTACCTAGATATCGAAGAATTCTATCACCATTAAACGTATCCTACATAAAGCCATCCGATACTTGCTGATTTAATATATCTTACGATTTAAATCAATGGTGATCTGTTAAAGAACCCTCGAGTTCATAAATGGACTTTACCAACTTACTGCTTGAAGGCAATTCATACACTAGTAGTCCACTAACCAAGTCTTTACCAATTAATTGAGAACATACTCGTTGATCCTAAGGGTCACCTGCCGGTCCAACTAAGCTCACAATCTAAAAGGAAAGATAGGTTATTATTTGTGATCCTATTGGTCTAGATGTATAAATCAATATATGAAGAGCCATCCTGGCATCTAGATTACTTGGTCCGTATCACTAGATCCAGTTGAATGATAGGTCACATACAAAAGCACGTAAACAAGTATAAACTGATAAACATAAACAAGCAATCAACGATAAATTAAGGAATGAAGATAAACAAAATCAAACATTCAGATATCATAATAATGGCTACTACCCAAAGGTATTAGCCTTCAAACGTCCATAACCAATACAAGAGTAATAATTTAGCCAAGGAAAACTATCAAGTTACGAATATACCAAAAAACTGAACTATTACAGAGGAGTAAAGTGAGATTACAAGTTATTTCCTATGGAATTATTTACTTTGCTCGACCTATTCTGCTCTTCTTCTCTTCTGAAAATCGACTTTTATAGCTGAGGTATCAAAAATATGATTTAGCATACTGAAAACCTGTTTTTGGATTTTTTATTTATAAGGTCTGGAATTTGGTCGATACGGCGTATTGACTGAGGTCAATACGGCGTATCGGGTTTCTAACGAAGTCGGGACCACGCTCGATAACTTCTAAGAAATATTTTATAATTACTATATCTAGAATACAGCGTATAGATCTTCACTGATATGACAGAGACGCGTATTGAATCTGTTCCTTTGATGGTCTTAGTGGAAGTGCTGGCACAAATACGTTCGTTATCCGTCCTATGAGGATACTTCGTATAATCTCAGGACAATAATCTTCAAATGTCTTTGTTTAAGCTCCATAATGTGTACCTTTTTGCTAATCTTCACAAAGTACTCCATAATTACTGTAATTCTTAAATACAAATGATTAAGTAACAATTCTTTGCAATATATCCAAAATGGATTTTAGATGGGATAAATGATGCTATAAAAGTAACGTTATTTGATGTCATCATGAGTACACTTACGTTCTTATATTTGAATTCGAGACCACAAACAACGAAGCATAATACGAAGCGCTATTAGCTGGCCTACGAATAGTAGTCGACTTGAAAGTTAGGGACTTATCCATCTTCGTAGACTCACAACTAGTAGCCAATCAAGTCACCGGTCTCTTCAAAGTAAGACAACCAATAATCAAGCAATATATGGATAAGACAAAAGAGGCCCTCGAAAGCTTTAATAGTTATTCCATGGAGCATGTTAGACGTGATCAGAACAAGAAATCTGACACCTTAAGCAAATTAGCTTCGATAACCTTTTTACGACTAGTGAAGGAAGTTCTGGTAGAAGTTCTGCCAGAAAAATTGATTGCTCAAAAGGAGGTAACGGACATCATAAAAGAAGATGGTGAAAATTAGATGTTACCAACCTGAGAATACCTACTATTTGGTACACTCCCCAAAGACCCACAGAAAGTTAGGAAACTAAGAGTCAAGGCACCACAATATAGGATCATCGATGGTGATCTATACCGCAAATCATATCTGTCACCATGGTTGTGAGGTGTAGGACCGATACAAGCTAAAAGCATCATTCAGGAAATACACCAAGGTTCTTACGGAATGCATGCGGGGTCACAATCAATGGTATCAAAGATTATGAAGCTAGGATATTATTGGCCTTCGATGCACATCGATGTGAAAGATCTAATCCAGAGATGTGAAGCCTGTCAGATCCATTCATCAGTACCGAGGAAGCCCAAACAAGATATGAAACCTATAACTTTAGCATGGCCGTTTTCCCAGTGGGGAATTGATATCGTAAGACCTCTACCAATAGCCTTAGGAAGCGCAAGGTTCTTAGTCGTAGCTATCGACTACTTTAGGAAATGGGTTGAAGCTAAGCCTCTGGTATCCATAACAGGAAAACATATGGAGAAGTTTGTGTGGGAACTAATTGTATGCACGTTCGAAGGTCCCCAAATAATCATCTTTGATAATGGGAAGCAGTTCGCTGAAGGAATATTCCCATTCTTTTGCCAAAGACTCGGTGTACTCTAATCCTTTACCTCGGTCTACCATCTGTAAGCCAATGGATAAGTAGAGGTTATAAACCGGGACATCATCAAAGGTATGGAGCGAAGGTTGGCTGGGTAGATGAGTTACCACAGGTATTATGGATACATAAGAAAACACCCAAATCCGGAAACGAATAAACTCCCTTCGGTTTAACCTATGGCTCCGAAGCCGTTGTTCCCATAGAAATTAGCGTGGAAACAAAACGGATAAAGGAATTCAAAGTTAGACAAAATGATAAGAGACGCGAAGAAGACCTCGATATCCTTGAAGAATGAAGGGAGATAGGCTCCATCGAGGAAGCCCATTACAAGCAAAAGCCATAAAGGTATTACCACAAACGTGTCTGGCCATCTACATTCAAGACAGGTACATACGTGTTTGACTTAACAGTGCAAGTAAGACAAAGTTCCAAGGAATAATGGGACTAACCTGGGAAGGGCCTACATAGTAAGAAAATCCTATAGAGATGAAGCCTATAAGCTAGAAACACTCTCTGGCTCCCTGGTTGATCAAACATGGAATGGTTCAAACCTTCGTAAGTTTTACATGTAAAACTTGCTAGTTATTGTTTTTTAAGTCATTGCTTCGACTACTTTCTTCCTAAGGGAAATTTACTAAGTGTAACAAACTAAGTGATCATACTTAATATGATGTAAATCTCTCTACACAATTATTAAGGGTAATGAATTCCCTTCAAATCTCTTGTGTCGTTATTTACAACAAAGATTTGAAAGACCAAGTACTTAAAAGTTTCAACGTTTGAAGGGGTGTTGTAAGGCCACACATAAGCCTTACACTTATAGCACCTGAATTTACGTTAACTTTCTAAAGGTCTTTGTTCAAAACCTTCTAGGCTAAGGCGGAGCGAGTTGTAACCCTTTTTCACAATCAAAGGACTACTTGTTAAAACCTTGGTGGTTGATGCATATTTTATACAGGCCACACTTGAGCCTTAGACAATGAAAAAGTAAGAACAAGCTTTGAATAATAGATGGAAGGAGTAATTAATCCTCCATTAAAAGTGACACCCATAAATGGTCACTAAACATCATAAAGTAATCATACATAAGCAACAAAGTATATTGCTTGCAAACAAAATACCATGGGTACATACCACCCGGGAGGTCAAAATAACGCCTACATGGCGACCTTTAACTAGTTGGATTGGGAGCCTTCGAAGATGAAGTCTTGGAACTTGTTGGAGTAGGCTTCAGACTAAAGAGACTTCGGTTTCTTTAAAAGTAACACTTCCAAAGGGGCGTAGGGATCAACAGTGACTTCTGCTAAAAAAGGATAAAAAGCAGCGGCTAGGTTATTACCAGCTTAATCAAACTCTTTTTTGGAAAAAGGACGGTAACCAGGCATCTTTTCCAACTCAAAAGGCTCTTTCAAAGCAGCTACTTCCTCAAGAGCTGAACACCTACCATGGAAAAGAGCCGCCTTGGCAAGACAGGCAACAAAAAGACCTATTTTGTCACTACAAACGAGTTTTATAACTACACGGGGCATAACTTTGGCTACTACTGCAGCCCTATCTTGTCTTAGTCCATCAATTTCTTGCAGCTGTTGGGTTCCAGATTTCTTCAGCCTTTCCCTCTCAGATTCTAAACCTTCAACTTTTGAACTAAGGATATCAAGAGTCTGCTCATAATTAACCCACTTCTTCTCCTCAAGAACAAGCCTGCTATACTCGCCATGAAGCCTGTCAACTTTTCCTTGCAAGGTCTCAATCTCTTCACGTATGTCCAACACAAGAGAATTCTTGTCTAAGTCTTGCAAAGCATCATTGCACCTCATCTCAAGTTTAGCACAAGCCTTATCCTTCTCTCTTTCTCTCCCTTTCACGAATGACATCACAAGAAGCCCTAGGCTCCGTCCAGATAGACATAAGCTTACGAGTCCTACTATTTAACACATTGTCAAGAACAAACTGCCGCATATAGGCTTTACCATGGATATCATAGAGTTTCTCTAAGCTTATCTCTTTGAGATGTTGTTTCTGATATGTGATTTATTTAAAAAAAAATGTGTTCAAGTTTTAAATTTATAAAACTCGATTCACCTGACAAACACACTTACAAGCATATAACCTACCCGTCATAGATAGTGAAGAGACGTGTAAAATCCGAGGTCGTCCAAGAGCAAAGTGTTATTAGTTTTTATTTGAAATGTCACGTTTTTGAAAATGGAATTTAAGGATGAATTGAGATTAACCAAGAAAAAGTAAATATGCGAAAGTAAAGTGATAGAAGATATCTGGGAGATAGGCAATGCTAGCCTAAGCCATATCATGAACTACCAATAACACTACGTTTCCTTATGCAATGTTACACCATGGTTTTATTAGTGGATTCTGATGTCGACAGACCTGAATAGATATATTTAGTTTGTCCTATAATTCTTGCGATCCTGAATCCCTCGAAAATCACAAAGGTAGGGCAACCATGTCATAGTGATTAATCCCAACTATCCTAAAAACTAGTCTAATAACCTATACAGATTATTAACCCTCTCTGAAAGAGTTCCTGTTCTTTTTATAAATTAAGTGATAAAGGCTTAACATGGTTAAGTTCCTACACTAGGGATCAGGTTTCAAAACTACCCTAGTGCCCCTGCTAATCCCACATTATTGATAATCTTATAACAAGATTAACATGATCTAAACCACCCGCAATACTACCAAAACCCAAGGTTACACGATAGTCAAAGGATATCCAACGAAACCATAATCTAACAGGAAACAAATATTATAACGATAGTATATTCATGACTAGGCCAACACTTAAAGTGCTTAGCCGCTCATGGTAACAACAAAGCAAGAATTAAGAAAGGTAATCATGGATGGAAAACTCATAATTCTTACAGAAGTTGTTTATGAATGATTAAATACAAAAGTAAGTTAAGTGTGATCTCATTTGGACTTCTGGTGGAATTCTTTAAGGTATAGAGGCCTTGATCACCCCTTGGATCTACTGTCGAATGGTTGATGATAAAGTGGCTGAATGAGGCCTCTATCTATCGATTTCGAATATGTCACGACGTAACCTGTTAGAGGTTTACGCCGTAAACTGCTGACGTGCACTTTCCATCTTGTAGGCTTAAAGGATGTCACAGCGCAATCAAGTGTCCACGTTACGCCGTAATGCTGACTCGGATGACTCATCCTTCCATATTAATAATGTTACGACATAAACCTTGGGTGTGGTTACGCCGTAATACTGCTGGGTGACGTGTCTTGCCTTGAATATGTTACGCCGTAACACAATCATAGGGGTTACGCCGTAATGTGTCGTAAGAATCCATGTTTTCTTCATTTTTGGTCCTTTTCCCGTGTTTCTTGTCACATACTTGCATTTTACCTAAAAATAACAAAATAACCATAAAAGTATCAAATTCAATTATTTATAAGACAATTGCAAGTATTTTTGGGGGAAAATTGACACTAAAAAGTATCAAAGATTTGATGTTATTAAATATCCCCCCACTTGACTTCTACTTGTCCTCAAGCAGACATGTTAGAATAGTTTATAAAAAGATTTCTCTGATTAAACTCAAAGAAATGAATCTATAAAAAACTTATGCTAGAAACATCAAAGCCGAACACCTCACAAAAAAGGGGATCAAAAATCACTCAACTCTCAACTTAGTCTAAGTGTTCTTTGGTGATCACTCATCTGCACAGTCATAGCATGTATTCTATCATAAGCTTAAAGAGTACACAAATCTGCACCAGTTAGAGTTAGGGTCTAAACAATTCTTAAAGGCAACATGGGTGACATAACACAGGTTTATTGGGTGATATAAGGGTTATGATAGACACAGGATACACATTTAATTGGTGTTAAGATAAAAACACAAAACAAATAGTCTTATATAATCTAAGGTATCCATAACCAGCTACTGTCCATCCATAGTCCAAGTCTTTGAGTGCGAAAATCTGATCATATCATCATAATGGGTTAGCTAATAATGAGATCTTGCGGAGCATGCTAACCCATTCTTTACTAGGTGGCTTATAGTTACACCACCTTTATATAATAGATGGCTTATAGTTGCACCATCCCCATAATCACTAGGTGGCTTATAGTTGCACCACCTTTTTACTTGGTTTTATAACACGTAACCAACATCAGGAGTTAGATCACTAGGTGACTTATAGTTGCACTACCTTTTCTTTTTTCTTTTTTTATAATACTCCTGTATATTACATATGGCATATCCCTCCACTTGAGATAAACAATATCGAAAGTGATAATACCGGGGGGTCTTCCATGATCATAATAATATGTCTTCAATAAAAGTGCCAATCTTCGAACAATTTTCCTGAACCATGGACTTAGGTAGCCAGAAATTTCAACACAATGATAAATATAAACTATAGGGTTGGCTAAGGCGAAATGGTGTAACGAAACATATAATTTTGGGTGAAACATAGATTGGTTCAACAAGGGTGATCTAGGGGTATCTTGCACTCATGAAGAGTGCAACAAAAAGGGTTTTAACACGGGAGGTCGACAAGTCAGTGTAACAAGTCGATAAACACACACATATACACATATGGGCTATTTGGGTGAATTCCTAAATGTTGCATTCTCGAACCATCTATTCCTGCTAATCAATTAGGTCTCGAAATGATGTACAGACCAAGTTCTAAAGTCTACAATACTACCGACACACTTAATATTTTGCTGGATTTTTGTATAATGAGATGAAAACAAAACATTAGGCTTAAACATCACCAAGTAATAACAAAGGATAATGAGCATTCAGCAAAGATTAATTCTAGTTTAGTAAGAAAAATATGTCAAAATTTTTAAAATTAGCATAATTTTTCCAAGAAAACTAGAAAATCGAAGGCAAGAATAGGTCAAGTGATAATTCTACTCCCATCCCCCCACTTGTTTTGTACAATGTCCCTATTGTACATTAAAGAAATTAAATAAACAGGAAAGAGTATAATTAGAACAAGAAACTCCCTTGAGCTTTGCTTCTGAATCATATGAAATGTAATATGCCGATGGAGAAATTCAGAAAATCTCCATCTCGAGCAAGCTCATTTTCCCCCGTGATCACTAAAACAAACTAAAAGCATAAAATCGCTCAATGATAAATATACAAGAAATACAAACCTAACTTACTTTCGTAGGAATCACAGTTGCATTTAGCATATGTAACAACCTTTTAAACCACTTAGTGGCCCAAGTGGGCGAGTGAAGTTTCGTGAGGGTTTCCAGAGAACATACCCACAAAGTTCATTTAATTATACAAGGTTTTGTAATGGGTTCAGACTTATTTTTAAGGTTTTCAGAAGAAGTTTACGGCGTAACCCTAGTGGTTACGCCATAATCATGTGATAATTAAAAAGTTTTGGTTCAATATGTTACGGCGTAACCATAACAGGGCTTACACTGTAATTGAAATGATTACGGTGTAACCATAGTTGTTACACTGTAACTGATGCTACAACAACAATATTACCACACAATTACGATCGAGACAATCTCGAATTTTGCCTCCCTTCTGCTAGAACCTGCAAAATCAAGTGATAAACATACAAACCAACTAAAATTAAGAAATAAAACATAAAAGATAGGTATGGGGTGCCTCCTACGAAGCGCTTGTTTTTGTTCGAGTCATGAGCTTCACTCCACCCTTATTTACCAAGTAATAGGGTGAGAGTAGCAGTGAACACCATGATGGTATAATTTTAGTACTAGGTAAGGATATGATAAATTAGAACCATTCCACTGATGAGATTTCATTTCCCTTTTTATCATGCCAGTTTCATGTAGTAATTACCGAACGAAGATCTCAAAATCAGATGTCATTATTATATCTGATAGCTCCTTTATATCATTAACAGGGTTACCATCTGCCATTTCGGCAATCCTGGTAATATTAGTACACTCCATCCCGAACTCATTCAATTGCTTATCCAAAGTAGGACTAGTAGCCGGTGCTACATAATCATCATTGGGCGGTTTGATGTGAACTGTCTGAGGGGTCAAAGGTTGCATCATGCCATCTTGGAGAGGGATATCATAATCCTGTTCCCTTATAATTTCCTCCTTATCATGAATTGGCCCTAGCAACATATCTGATTGCACTACAGGTTCAAGATTAGGTAAAGTGTGTATGGTAGGTGTGAGAAATTGCCTAAACCTTTCTACATCCTCTACTGTAATGTCCTAACTGACATCCCTGTCCCCTTTATCCTCCCGAGCCTTCAGTTTATGAACTTCACCAGGATTTTCAATCATGCAAACAGTTTTGCAAGTTATATTAGGGCTACCTATGTGTGCCTTCAAATGTCCTAGAAACGGCATAGGTGGTAAGTTATGAGGAACCAGCTCCTTTACGCTTTCCTTACCCATTGTCGTTCTTGCCTTGACTTTTTCACCTGTATTAGTGAGGATTGTCTGGGTTAATTGATAAGATTTTTTCTGCAGGTTCTTTGTTGTAGTTTTAAGTACCCTTATGTTTGATTCCATATTTTCAATGGATTTCCTAATCCATTTATCATCCGAAGCCTGTTTTTTAATTGATTCATACAAAATTTGATGATGGTTTCCTCCAAGGATCTCATATACTTACTCTGCTCAACTGCCTTGTCCTCCTTTTCGAGAGGACACTCCTTGGTTAGATGTGCCCTTTTGAAACTTGCTTGAATGACTCGGGCTATCGTTGATTTTTTTCCTAGTGGTTGTTTCATCATACCAATCATGTGAATGTTCTGCCATGACTTGTATTGATTTAAGGGCTTGAGTTGGTGTCATTAAAGGAATGAACCCTCTAGAGTCGAGCATTTTGCGGGAAAAGATGTCTAATCCAGTGTAGAAAACCTGAACCTTCTGATGATTGTTTAGATCGTGTTGCAAACATTTAAACAG
>BQNB010004248.1:0-73028 GCA_026074375.1 Tanacetum coccineum
TTTATTTAATTATTAAATAACTAATTATTTTCATTACCTTAAGTTTTCATAAAAACCTAAGCTAATTTGGGTAAACCTTTTTACATAATCGCTACTTATAAAACTTTCTAAAAATAACTTTTCATTTTGCCTTCACTTTCTATATTTAGAAAGTCTACGCTAATTCACCAAATTTCACTCACTTAACTTATTTTTATCATAATACGTTTCCCATAAACGCTTAATACAAAATCATTCAACTATTGACGTAGCATTATATGCAATACGCCATTACTTTTCCATTATCACTATTCGTGAACGAATGGAATACTTATCACTAAACACAAACACACTTAAAATGAGATGATCATACATCTCAAAATGATATCATGCACCTATTCAAACCACTTAGCACACATAAACTACACATAGCACACAAGAATCACACAAAAAGAACTCTTAGCCATTTCTAAAGGTCTCACCAACCTAATTAAATCACGGTTGTTACACTAAAGATACTAAAGACTAAGTCGTCCATTTATGCTTGCATAGTCCATATTATGATTTTTGTCTTGTGATATCGATGAGGCGATCAAGGTTATTGTTAAACATAAAACGCATTTCATCACGTACTTCATTAATGAGTGTTTCAGTGCATTGACAATGAACACAAAAGTGTTCATGTCGTGTAGGTTGTGATGATGGACCAATAATCCATAGGGTCTGGTCAAAGGGTAAGAAGGTGTTTTGAGGAGGCAAGTGTGGTGGTAGTAGTGTCAAGGATGTTTCAATATCCATGTTATCAGGTAGTAATGATGGTTGTCTAGCTACTCATTCGATTGACTCAAATGTATGCAAAGGTGGTGGATTGGTTGATCCTGGAGGTAAGTCTTCCAAGGTGTTTAAGTATGGGTGAGGAGAGGAAGGTGGAGTATTAAAGATGAGTTGTCAAGGCTCATAAGTGGTAGTTAATGGTGGTGGAGTAGTGAGTGGTGGTATGATTATGGGTGATGTGACTTGGGGAATAAGTGGTGCTTGAGGTGGTGCCTTTGTTGGCGTAGATGAAGGAGTAAGTATGTTGCCATTAGAGGGATTCCTAACGGGCGAGGATTCATTGGTTAAGGAGATGTTGATGACACTTATGCAAGTGGTTTTTCGTGGAGGGTTTCTTGTGGATGAGGAGGCACTTGAATCTTTGCTCATTTTGTGATGTTTAGGAGTTGAGATATTCAGGTTTATGTGATGAAGATGATGGTGAAAAGCAAGCACAAAGTGAATTTAATTAAAGAGAAGAGCCATGCAAATTGGTATGTGTTTAATTACACATACCTTTGACCATTAAAAACGGACTTAAATGACCAAAAACGTACCCAAAAATACATTGTATTTGTATGTTTTGCATTTGTATTGTGCAGGAAACGGATATCTAAGAAAAGGACAAAAAAACGAAGCCAAAACGACAAAACCGAGCACGAGAACGGAAAGAGCGTGAAAAAGTCAACCAAAGTCAAACCCGAGAAGTCAAAGTCAAAGCCGAAACCGAAGAAATACTTAATGGGCCAACCCGCACCCATCTAATGGGCCGGGACAGCCCATTAAGCATTTATATCAAAGACTTATAAGACTTAAGTCTTATAAAAGCCCAAATCCAAAGCCTTTATAATACACGGCCCAAAACACAAACAAAGGCCCATTACCCAATAACAGCTGTTAACCCAAATCCCTTTACCCCGTTAACACCGTTAGTCCTTTAAGGACTGTGGGTGCAGACACATTATACAACCTCAGGGACCAAAACTGCCAACCCCTTATATTATTTTACACCACAAGGACTGTGGGTGAAATAAAACTATACAAATTCAAGGGCCAATATTGCCAAACCAGCAAACCTTCACCCTTGTTTTTACCAAAACAGATATACAAATAGAACAACCCTATTTCTCGCCCTTTTTGCCATTCTTGTGTCTTCTCCCTTAAACCCCTGCAACCCTACGACAAAACCATCACCGTCCCCCTCTACCCTACTTCACATGGCTCAATGCCATGTTGGCAATCCTCTAAACCCTCATTCGTCCATGAAAGAAGATAAGAATTCAAGGGTTAAGATTATAGAGGTTGGGGACAAAGGAAAATCAAGGGTTGAGATCGACTTATGACTACCTCACATAAGAAAAACACCTCTCAAGCTTTTAAAGAAGAAACACAAGTGAAGACCTAGAACCTTCATAGTTTTAGTATAAATAGGGTCTTTGTAAGCCCTTTGGCGGAGGGTTAGATTTTAGCAGCTTATTTTTAGTTAACTTTTAGATTATTATTTTTAAAATTCAAGTATTGTAATTTGTTTTCTTAAGTTAATGAAATTTGAGGTTTTTAAGATTTAAAATTCTGTTTTTAAGGTTCATGTTTCATTAAGGTTCAAAGTGATTTATAAGCTCTTTATAAGCTATTATTTACTCCTATAAGCTGTTTACTTAAGTCTTACAAACTCTTTCCATAGTTTGTAAGGTTTAAGCTTGTTTTTATAAAAAAAATTACTCAAAAAGTTATTGGATGATAAGCCAAATTGGGATGGGCTTATTGCTTTTTACTAGCTTGTCTTTGACAAGCTAGAGCTTGTAGATCAGCTTATTATAAGCTCAGTTTGCCCTGTTTTGAGCAAGGGCCTTTGTAAGTTTCAAAATTTCAAGTTTTAGCTTAAAAAATTGCATTTGCTTATTTATGCTTATTGGTGCTTATTGTTTGCTTGTATCTGCTTATTTATGCTTATATATGATGTTTATTGCTTATGTATTATGTCTTGTAGTTTAAAATTCCTTTGTTTGTCATTTTAGTTAATACTGTTAGTTAAATACGCTTAGTACTGCTTATTGTAGTTTGCTTATTTAAAGTGCTTATTCTCTGTTGGAAATTGCTTATTAGTAATTAATATTGATAGTTAATCATCTGTTTTTACAATTCTTAGCTTAAACCAGTCTAAACAAGTTTAAAAATGGTTTATTATAACTTAAAGGAGTGTTTGGTTTAACTGTGTTCATGGGTCAAAATGGGTTAAAACTTGCTTTGTGCTCTTGATTCAACTGAGATTAGGTAAAAGTAGTGATAAAATTCAGTTTGTATAAGTTTTTAGGTGTTTAATCTCAAAATCTTAGTTTACAATAATTATTGTTTGAATTTGTGAGCTAATAGTTTGTTTAATCAGCTTGTTTGGTTAGATCCTTGAAACTTGTGATTGTGTGTTGTTTTTATGCATTTTCAAGTGTCAAGATGCACTAGAATAGGTTTAGGATGAACCTGCATTTGTTGTTTTTATCTTTGTTAAAATCTGTCAAAATTTGCTAAGTATTGGTAAACTTGAAAAACAGCTTTTTCAATTGCTTTTTATGGCTTATTCTGAATTTCAAAATGGTTTTTGATTGTTGTTATAAGTTCTTTGAGGTCTAAGCTTAATCTGTTTGATAGTCTTATAGCCATAAGGTTCTGTTTGTTAGCTTATTTTTAAGCCCAAAAGTTGGCATTTTCAAAGATAAAAAGTTAAGTCTTGTGTGAAATTTTGAAGAATAGCCCTTTTCATAAGCAAATTTCATGGCTTATTTAATTTTCAAACTCTCCTTTCTTTGCTGATAGATAGCCCTTAGGATAAGCTAAAAGGTGTTGTGAGTCATTAAGCCATAAGTATCCCTTTTCTGTTTGGCTTACTGTTTGGCCAAAAAGCTTATTTTTTTAGCTTTCAGCTTGTTTTATTAGCTTATTTTTGTTTAAATTTGCTTATTAGGTTTATCTTATCATTTTTATAGCTTATTTGTCTTTTTCAAGTGCTTATTAGCTTTTAATTCTTAGTTTAAAAGTAGAAAATAGCCTTATTATCTGTCCTTGTGTTTTCTGTCTTAAAAGTGATCTTTAGTTCCTTTCAGCTTATTTTCCTAGCTTATAATTGCTTATCAATGCTTTTAAGGTCTAGGTAGTTATTTGTCTCAGCTTATTTACCTTTCCCTTTGCTTCTTAGTCCCAATGAGCCCTTAGTTTAAGCCTTTTAAGCCTTAGTTTAAAAAAAAGCAATTATGTCACTTATCAAAGCTTATTTCTATGCTTATTTGTGGTTTAAAAAAGTGTTTTTACAAAAGTTGTTGGTTTACAGCTTATTTATAAGCTGGTAAATTTTTTTTGGCAAAAATAAAAACATTGGGAAAGTGGAAAGCCCTAGGTGAGCCAAAGCTTGAACCCGGGACCTCAACCACCTTCTACCAACGTTTTTAACACAACACACAACACCACTAGCGCCCTTAGGTCTTTTCCGTTTTCTTTTGCATGCTTTATTCTTTTATCACCTTTTTAGTCAGTTTAGCTTATAAGCTGTTTTTGCTTTTTAACAGCTTATTTCGATAAGCTGTTTCCACCTTTTTATTTTTTTAGGATCTTAATTGTTTAATGCACTTTCCCTAAATTTTTTAGATTTTTATAAAATAGTTTAGTATTTTTAATCATTTTATTTCATTTAATCTGTTTTTAATTCATAAAAAATTATAAAAAAGTCAAAAAAATATAATTCTTTTTTAGAAAATTTTCTTTTATCAAATAGGACTATAAAAAATTAGATTTGCTTTCGTAGGGTTAAAATTTTAGATTTTGATTTTTTAAAGAACGGGATTGAATCCCGTTAATGTTTTTCGTGTTTTTAAGCTTTAAATGCTTTCGTTTTAGGTTTGCCTTTGCTTATTCTTTCATTTTAGTTATTTAGGATTTATAAAAGTAAAAAAAAATCATTTTAGGGTTAAAATTTTGATAATTTAGGTTTTAAGTCGCGTTTTTAGGATTCTCGGTTTGCGTTTTTAGTGTAAATTTGTGTTGCCTTAATTGTTTTTAGTTAATTGCATTAATTTTCCTGTAGATTTCAAAATAAAATCCAATCAAATCTTGTTCCATTCAAACATCAAATATCAAACCGACTCTCGACTTTCCATTGCATTCCTCGTTGGGGAATAACGACCCGGGAATATCATATACGACCCGGGAATATCATATACTACTCGTTGGGGAGTGTATACGATTGTCGTTTCGACGTTTGACAATTAGTGCTTTGAAGATCCTTCCTTGTGAAGTTATTTTCTTTATAAAAATATAAAAATACAAAAATATTTTTCATTTTCTTTTATTAGTATATTTATAAGATAAAAACAAGAAAAATCAAAAACATAAAAACATTGTCTTTAAATAATAAAAAACCATCATCAATATAATACTCTCAACTTTGAGTATTGTCATTAATAAGTTCCCGAACCAAAGATCAAAAACTTGCCTTTTGTGTCACTTGCGAAAAAAAAATAATTAGAGAAAGTTAACCAGTTACCCTTGTAAAATCACTCTCAAAAATAATATAAATAAATATAAAAATACGTATATTAAACCGGGTAAGAATGATCACCCGGGTCGTTTCCCCAACGACTAGTGCAATTGAAACCTCGTTTAAGTTTGGATTCTGATTGAATAAGAAAAGAATTATTTTTGATTTTAATTATAAACTAATAAAATTAAAGCACAATACAACAAACTAATTAACAAATTAAACAAATTATGAAAGTAAAATATAATGCGACATTTTAAGAAACAATTGCAAATTTAAATCTTAAAAATGAAAGCTAGATTCCAAAAACCTAAATTAAGTGCTAAAGAAAATTTAGGAAAAAGAAACAATATTTTTAAAAAGTGCTTTCGGATTTATTTATAACTAAATACTATTTTAATCTAAATTAAATCCTAAAGAATATAAATAAAAAATTAAGAAAAATACTTTTAAGCTAACTAAATCCTAAAATCTAAAAAGATAGAAAACATATTTTTTAATCAACTAATTTTTTCTATTTAAAAGGTTAAAATAAAAAAAAACTAAAGTTTTGAAAATTAAATGTTTTAAAACTAAATTTGAAAAAATTAATTTTTAAAAATATAAAACTTAAACTAAAAATTCTATAAAAATACTTTTTATAAAGAGAAAAATTGCAGAAAATTAATTTTTTTAAAAGCCCTAATTTGAAACTATTTGATTTAAAAACAAATTTAACAAATTAAACTATAAAACCTAATTTTATTACTTAATTTACACTATTTTATAGAAAGAAAAAAAACTTAAACCAAATCAAAACAAACACATGGGCCGAAAGTGCAATAACAGAAAGTTAAGGGTAGGCGGGGTACAATTTAAAGTTTTATAAAAAACACAAAGTTTTTAACTAAGGCAGATATAGACCCCTTAACCAAAGGACCCTAAACTAGACTAACATAACTAACAAAGGGACTTAACTATGAAAATAACTGAAGGAATAACTATGAAAAACAAAAGGACTAACTGAGTAAACTTTAAACTAACAAAAACTATTAAAATGGACAAAACAGGCCCCTGAAGCACCTAACAATCAACAACCAGCATCCTTATTTAAGAAAAAAAAAACAGCTTATTCAACAGAATTTTAAAAAGCTAAAACTAATTTCAACTCAACTTTTACTTATCTAAAATAAGCTAAATAAGCTTATCAGCTTATAAGCTCTAGAATCTTAGTAATCTATCTCTCAATCAACAAAACAACTAAAAGGCATAAGATGGCTTTTTACTACTCAATAACATGTGCTTATTCAAACATTAGCACAACCACAAAAGCAATATTTAAAACTCTAATAACGATTAACAGGCTCCTTTATTTCGAAAAGAAGAAAAAAAAAAAAAAAAAAAAACCCCAAAGAAAAATAAGAAATAAATGTAAACAATTAAAGTTACCTAGACTTTCCCCTAAAACAGAGGAAAGTAACCAGCTTATTGTGGGCTTATGGCTTAATCCACATAAGCCCTTATATCAAAAAACAAACACCTAATCTAATCCTATAAGCTGACCAACAGCTCTAACCCTCTTGGAGTCTCAGCAGCCATCCAACTCCAATAGAGACTCCAAGCCTTGAATTATTTAACAGAAATAACAAAAGTATTTTTGACAGAATTTAAATCAAACACAAATTTATATGAAATATAACTTTTATTAAAACTGAAATAATTTCTTACAATACGAAAAATAATAACATGAAATTGAAATTACATTACTAAAGAAAACTGAATTGAAAAATTAAACTACTACAATAATAAACTAAAAATCACCACTCAAAAACTACTGTGTGCTGGAATGAGGGGGGGTATTTATACCCTAAGCTCGAGCTCCTCCCATCTTCTAGGTTCTTCTTCTCGCTTCAATCTTGGCCCTCCATCCCTTCTCTTTCTTTATATCTCAATCTCGATCGTTCGATTAAAGATGTGTAAACCCGGATTAATGACGTGGATAGATGTGTGTTAGATATGTGAGTGTATACACTCACACACGTCACATCACCCAATCGTATCATCTCAATTTGCCAGGGTGGAATGGGTTAGGGTTTAATTGAAAGCGATGGATGGGTTACGGGTTGTGAGGGGGTCATTAACCCTATGGTTAATTTGGATTGGGGTGAGTGGTTTGTAAACTAGGGTTTATGGTGTGTTCTTGGTGTGTTCGTGTGTGGGTGAGTGAGAGTAAATCTGTTTTGGGTAAATGAGGTGCACAGTAATTGTTAAAGGAGTTATAAGGTTAACCGGGTTGGTCGGGTTAAGGGTCGGGTTGAATTGGGTTGAATTGGGTTAGGGCTAGAGTTGTGATTGGATGAGAGGTGGATAATGGGTAGATTGACCCGGTTCATTAACCCGCGCCTTTTTGCATCTTTGAGGGAAATACATCTCCGGCCCTTGTGTTTGGCAAGCACATTTCCAAGTTATAAACAACTTTTATAAATTGCAAAGATCACCCCTTGAACTTATAAAATAATGGAGTTGGGTTTGGTTGACTGTGGTTTAGCTGCAGTTGACTTTGTAGAAGGCTGAGGCATGATTTCTCTGGCTTCGGCTTTGATTTCTTTAGCTTCTTGATCACTCATCTGTTCTCGTGTTCGTTTTTGACTGATTTCTTGCAATATTTGACATATCCATACCTGCACACATAAAACTCAGATACAAGCACATTTTTGCCATTTTTGATCCGTTTTGGGTTTATTTGGGTTATTTTAAGCTATACTAGATATGTGTATTCTACACTTTATCAAAATTCCCCCAAACTAAACGATTTTTTTTGTTTTTTGTGTGTCCTCACGCAATATTACATGCCTTATAACCAAATACCTCAAAAATTCCCCAAACTAAACCTTTTGGAAAAGTAGCAAAGAGTTTTGTTGAGAAGATAAGAGATCACAAGTTATAAAACACCCGACTTCCCATTTTCTAGATTTTTCTCTTTTTATGATTTTTCATGATTATTAAACTACCAACTAACAAGTTTTATTTGTGTTGACATAATGCAATGTTTTCATTACCACATTGGTAACTTTTAGGATCATAGAACAAAAAGCACAATTAAGTGTCTAAAAGATAACTTCATCATCCCCGATTTTTCACTTTTCCCATGCTAAGCTTAAAAACAAGATCACCGTTAATTACAAGTCATGACACTAACACTACTCATAAATACTAATTGTGTACTTACTTTTCCTCCCACAAATCCTACTTTTGTATCTCAGGATTTTACTTAAGTCATATACCCGAAGGCTCTTTAAGACTTTTGTTTCGATACTTATAATTCAAAAATAAAAGGTATGTGAAGAACGCAATAAAATTAGCTCCTAGCCCTTTATCAAAAGATCAAATGTAATCAAGATTAAAAGTCCCACATCGAGTGCGACCAAATTTGGCTTTTTATTAGCTAACTTAAGCAAGGCACCATTCATGTCATATACCCTAAGGCTCTTTAAGACATGAATGGACCAATCTCATTTGCACCATATACCCTTAGGCTCTTTAAGGCACAAAATAAGACAAAAATTAAGCAACTTTATTAAACCTCAGTCCTTTAGTAGGCTACAACATCGGCCACGCCTCCGACACGATGTAGCAAACATATTTCGACCTTGGATTATATAAGTAAACACCGGTGCCTTTTATCTCGAAGCCACATCGATAGCGAGTCGACAAGAGGTTATTCTACTTATTATGACACCGGACTCTACTATATGAAAAACTCCAACATCCGGCCACGCCATCCGACACGATGAAGTAAACTGGCAGAGATACATATTTATTATATTTTGTTATTATTTAAGCCAAATTAAGTATTACCTGATGTGTACTCATCCTAATCACAAGGAACTAAAAAAACTTCGATTATCAAATTATCAACCAAAAAAACATAACTCTAGTTAATAAACATTCATATAAAAGTGAAACAAGCTAAAGGGAAAAAAGCACCGTAATATATATGAGCTATGGAAAGAAATCCAACTATTCTACGTTTAGCATCATGACTTATAAATAACACTATCACTTCTTGTTCTTTGCAAAAGAAATTCGCAAATACTTAGCCTATAAAAAATTCAACTCGGCATATTTAAAATCTACTTGAGATTAGCACAAGCTTTCATTTACTAATGATTCAAGTCTAGCATGTCATGAGACTAGCATAAACTATCTTCATTAATTGTTAAGGGAAAAAGCTAGAACTCAACACGTTCAATCGGGTCAAAAATTACTTCTTATTCTTACCAACGGAAAACATACATTTTTGTCTTTAACACATTTTTTTTTTTTATTTTTTTTTTATTTTTTTTATTTTTTTTTTTTTTTTTTTTTTTTTTTTTTTTTTTTTTATATGAAATAATACTGAAAAATTTAAAATTTTTGCTATTTTTGTGGGAAAACGGGTACGTGAAAACAAAACACAAGCAAGCACATTAAATCGATAGATTCCCTCCCCAAACTAAAATGAAACATTGTCCTCAATGTTTAAGTCGGGTTCCTACGAAAATCTAAGCCGTTTATTAAGTAGACAAAGATAATTCGTTAATCGATAATAATGAAAGGATATTGATCTCCCCAAACTAATTTCACACAAAGGATGAGAAACTCGAGTGCTTCGGAATTAGGCATCGAACACGAGAGGATTCTTGAAATGTTGGGTTAATCCTGCCAAATCACAACACAGACAACAAACAACGAGAAACGAAGAGGATGGGCCCCTCAACATCACAACACATTAGAGGTTAGAAAATAGAAAGAAAAGGATAAGCATGGGGTGAACTCCCACGAAGCGGCTTGTTTTTGATTACCGAGTCGCAAGCTCGACTCGATCCCCAGAATTTCATTTTTGTCCTTTAGGGAAATCTGGAATGTTCCTGGATTAACCAATGGTGGTGTATCCCCTCCATAGTAGTGCTTTAAACGTGGCATTTGACTTTGAAATTAGAACCATCAGCAATGAGACAACATTGGTCCGTAGTCCATAAGGATAAACTTCGGTGATTGTGAAAGGTCCGGACCAACGGGACTTAAGCTTTCCAGAGAAAATCTTTAATCTGGAGTTGAAAAGAAGGACTTGATCACCAACATTGAAGATTCGGTTCTTTATCTTGGAATCATGTAGCTTCTTTGTCTTCTCCTTGTAGATTAGCGAATTCTCGTAAGCTTGATCACGAAGCTCGCTAAGTTCATTAAGTTGAAGCTTTCGATGATCGCCCGCGGTCTTTAAATCGAAGTTGGCATGCTTGAGAGCCCAATATGCTTTGTGTTCTAACTCCACTGGTAAGTGACATGCTTTTCCGCCATATCTACTCATACGGATACATCCTATCGAGGAGTCCTTATATAAGCGGTTTCCTGAAAAGCCATAATGCATCTCTAATGTCGGACCATGAGGCACGGTTTTCTCCGACCGTCCTCTCTAAAATTCTTTTGAGACCTCGATTCGTGACTTCAACTTGACCACTCGTTTGAGGATGGTAAGGAGTCGAAAGACGATGGGTGACACCATATTTAGACATAACTTTATCAAATTTGTCGTTACAAAAATGGGTCCCACGATCGCTTATGATTGCTCTCGGAGCACCGAATCGGGAGAAAAGGGATTTTAAGAACTTAACAACTACCCTAGCATCGTTGGTAGGGAGCGCTTTCGCTTCAACCCACTTGGAAAGATAGTCGACGGCTACTAGAATATATTTGTTACCCCTAGATGACGGAAAAGGTCCCATAAAATCGATACCCCATAAATCGAAAATCTCACAAACTTGGATTGCATTTTGAGGCATCTCATCACGTTGAGAGATTTTGCCTTGTTTTTGACAAGCATCACAAGTTTTGACAAATTCGTAAGCATCCTTATAAATGGTGGGCCAAAAGAAACCGGCATCAAAAACCTTCTTGGCGGTAAAGTTGGCACCATAGTGTCCCCCGGTGGGTCCACTATGACAAGCTTTGAGAATTTCAAAAGCTTCTTTGCCATCTACACACCTTCGGATTATTTGATCCGCACAAGTCTTAAAAAGAAAAGGGTCATCCCAAAAATAGTGTTTTACATCTTTAAAGAACTTGTTTTTCTCTTGAGTCGACATTCCCTTTTTAATGAATTTCCCCGCGTGGTAGTTAGCAAAGTCGGCGAACCACGGGGTACTTTGGTCTTTGGAAGTTAACACACTTAAAGTCTCTAAAGGAAAAGTCTCGGTAATCTCTTTTGGATCAAAGACATTCTCGTAAGGGTTTTCAAGACGAGAGAGGTGATCTGCTGCATAGTTTTCAGCTCCCTTAGTATCGATAACCTTAAAATCAAATTCCTGAAGAAGTAAGACCCAGCGAAGCAATCTTGCTTTGGCGTCTTTCTTGTTGAAAAGGTATTTCAAAGCGGAGTGGTCCGTATAAACAATACTCTTGTTCATGATTAGATATGATCGAAACTTCTCGAAAGCATAAACAACTGCAAGCATCTCCTTCTCGGTTGTTGTGTAATTAGTTTCTGCTTCAGTCATCGTCTTGCTAGCGTAATGAATAGGTCGGAAATGCTTCTCAATCCTTTGTCCTAGAACCGCACCGATTGCATAATCACTTGCATCGCACATGATTTCAAAAGGTTCGTCCCAATTTGGAGCAATGAGAATTGGAGCTTCGGTCAACTTCTTTTTCAACGTTTGAAAGGCTAGAATGCAATCTTCTGAAAAAATGAAAGGAGTGTTTTTCTCTAAGAGATGGGTCATGGGTCGAGAGATTTTGGAAAAGTCTTTGATAAATCTTCGATAGAATCCCGCATGCCCGAGAAAACTTCGAATTCCTTTGACGGTTGTTGGATGAGGAAGCTTAGAAATAACATCAACTTTAGCTTTATCGACTTCAATTCCTTTTCTAGAGATCTTATGTCCTAAAACAATGCCTTCTTTAACCATGAAATGGCTCTTTTCCCAATTTAGTGCTAATTTGGTATCTTCACACCTTTTAAGCATTCGATCTAAATTGGCAAGACATGAGGAAAAAGAATCTCCAAAAACTGAAAAATCGTCCATAAAAACTTCCATCGTTTTCTCTATCATATCGTGAAAAATGGCCATCATACAACGTTGGAAAGTTCCGGGTGCATTGCACAAACCGAATGGCATACGACGGTACGCGAAAGTTCCGTATGGGCACGTGAAAGTAGTTTTTTCTTGATCTTTAGGTTCAATGGGAATTTGAAAATACCCAGAAAAACCATCTAAGAAACAATAAAACTCGTTTCCGGCTAATCGCTCTAACATCTGGTCCATGAAAGGTAACGGAAAATGGTCTTTACAAGTTGCTTCGTTTAACTTTCGATAATCGATACAAACTCTCCATCCCGTGACTAATCTTGTAGGCACCAGCTCATTTTCTTCGTTTGTGATAACGGTCATACCACCTTTTTTAGGAACACAATGGACTGGACTAACCCATGGACTATCCGAGATTGGATAAATCAATCCTGCGTCAAGAAGTTTTTCTACTTCTTTCTTGATGACGTCATGGATTTTAGGGTTAACCCTCCTTTGATGTTGGACTGAAGGTTTTATCATCTTCTAAAAGGAGTTTTGTGAGAGCAAAACTCGTGGACTATGCCCTCGAATATCCGAAAGTTTTTTCCAACAATTGCTTGCTTTCGGTTCTTCAAAACATTAATGAGTTGAGGTCTTTTTCTTTCTTGGCTCAAAGCTTTATTGAAATTTAATGACTGGAAGTATTGTATTTTCCTCTAAAAACGCATACTTGAGATGCGGAGGTAACTCTTTAAGCGCGACTCTGGAATTTCAATCTTTGGTTCGATAAGAAGTACGTATTCGAGAGAAACTTCTTTGAGTCGACAACTTTGAGATTCTCTTTTGATTTCTGGAAAGTATTACCTTGGTTTGGTAGAGGAGGTAATGGTTCACTATTTAGGAGTGCCTCGAGAATGAGAATGTCACCCTCGGGATCATAGTACGTAGCATTGAAAACTGGTGAAACTGGTTCATCATCGATTGCTATAAAAGCATCGGCTTCTTCAAAGAGTAGAAAATCACTTTCACCAAACGGAGTAAGCGTTGGAGATGAAGTAGAAACAATCGGATCAAAGTCTGGAGAAGGATTGTTGTAAGCAACGGAATCGGAAAATCCAAGTACTTCTTGTGAGTACTCTTCACAAGTAGCATCGATTAGATCAACTTTCTTCAATGATTCGAGATTGTTGTAGGAAATGGAAGGTGCATCACCACATTTAAGGGTTAACGATTGATCATCATTCCTAAGAGTAATCTCTCCTTCATAAACATCGATTAAAGCATGAGCCGTCCTAAGAAAGGGTCGCCCGAGTATTAATGGTACTCGAGGATCGGCTATAAAATCTAGAACAACGAAATCAGCGGGAAAGTAAAACTTCCCTACTTTGACAAAAACATTTTCAGCTACACCGGTTGGTTTGGAAATTGAACGGTCAGCTAATTCTAATTCCATTTTTGTTTCGGTTAGGCCTGAGAGTTGAAGCTTTTTCCAAATGGATAAAGGCATGAGATTGATACTAGCACCTAAATCGGCAAGGGCTAAGTAACTATCAAACTCTGAAAAGTCACATGGAATGAGAAATCGACCGGGGTCACCTAGCTTTTCTGGAAGCTTTTTAAGGACAACCGCACTGCAATTTTCATTCAATGGTGTTTTGGTTAACTCAATTAATTTGTCTTTGTTGTTAAGCATCTTTTTAAACATCGGAGCAAACTTTGGCATATGAATGAGAGCATCCGCGAAACTTAGCTCAAAGTGAAAGAATACGAAAATTTCCATAAACTTTGAAGCAAGGGATATCATCCTTGTCACGAATCTTTTCTTTGTTGATCTGAGGTAAAGGCAAATTAGGTTGGTTTTTGTTGGCAACGAAAGAAGGGCTCTATGATTGGTTCTTTTTCTGTGGTTTGTTCAGACGAATGGAGGAGGTTGGATGTCCCTCGGTGCTCGGTAGCTCCGTAGCCTATGTCCTCCTCA
This sequence comes from Tanacetum coccineum, assembly GCA_026074375.1. NCBI lineage: Eukaryota > Viridiplantae > Streptophyta > Magnoliopsida > Asterales > Asteraceae > Tanacetum > Tanacetum coccineum. The sequence goes on from BQNB010004248.1 coordinate 14,324, forward strand.
CGTTCCTTTTCCACCACCGGCGGTGTGAATTGGAGGTCCATCGATATGAAACACCACTACGAGTTGTAAATTGCCTTTGTTTTCGTTTCTGGTTTGGAATGGTATTGCTTGGTAAAGAACCTTGAAACTTGAATTGGTTGGTATGATAATTTTTTTGCTGAAACCGAGCATCATTTCTGAATCATCTTGCTCTTTGAAGACCATTGTAAACTCATTGAAAATCATTTTGAAAATTATCCAACTTCATTTGCAAATTATTCATGTTCGCATCATTAGCTTTAGAATAATTCTCAAATTCCGTTTTAGATACACTATTTGTTGGAGGTTGGTAAGGTAAAACTTGATTTATTGGTGGTTGGTTGGTTGGTGTTTGGTATGGTGGAGCTTGATAAACTTGATTTTGGCTGTTTTTGACGGTTTTGATTAATATTTCCTCCCACGGATTTGCGGTTAAATTAGAAATTGTGGTCACTTGATAACGGTTTATTGGTTGGTTTGGACCTTTGGATGATTGAAACCCGTGGTCTCATTGACTTTGCCAAATTTAAAGGTGGTTTCTCGGAGACATACCAATGGCTGCGGTTTTTGTTGAAATTGTTGGATGTTATCTTGAAAAACGGGAAAATCGTTTCCACCTCGAGTGAACGACAATTGTTAAAAATTGTGATTTGGATCCACAAGTACCACAAACTTCCTCAACAGCTTGACGGTGTGCATGGGGGGAGTAACCTACAAAGCTTTCATATGACTCATCATTTGGTTTCATCTTAGAGTCGTCATCTTATCCTCGAGAAGAAGCGGCTATTTGTTGCATATCGAAAGAATATTGGAAGATGGAAGAATTAGAAAGAGGAGCCAACCGTACTCACTCTTGAATCACTAGCACGACTTCTTGAGTAACGACTTTTGACTTGCATTCAACAAGTCGCTAAACCTTCTTGAGGCATTTTGGTCCAAGAAATGTGCCACCTCTGCAGAATCTAAGGCATCTTTGATCGTTTGAATTCAAAGAATTGTAAAAAGTATCGATTGGTGGAGTTCCGAAAAGACATGTGGAGACAATGACGAAGGAGTCCTTATAAAAACGTTCCCATGCTTCATAAAGGCTTCGATTGGTTTTCTGGTAAAAAAGTAATGATCTCATTTCCGATAGTAAGTGTTATTTTGAAGGTGAAGTATTGGTTTATGAATTTTGAAACAATTCGTCCCATGTGAGAATTGATCTTGGTGGTTCTTGTGTCAAACCAATCTCCGGGCTTCACCGTCTAGAGAAAAAGGGAAAACAGAAAGCGTAACCGAAGTGTTCGGAACTTCTGGATGTCAAAACGTTGGAATACCTTAGAAAAAATCGGAGTGATTTGTGGGGATCATGTCATTACCCGTAAATTTGTTGCTTTCACAAGATTGCTTAAAGATGCTTAAGCTCGAAATAGTTCGCATTGATCGGTTGGAAAAACTATAGCATCTTCATAACCCCTCGATGGTTGTCTTTGTAACATTGAGCCATCGTTACGATTGTCGGCCATTGGAACCACGTTTGTTTCAACAAATTGGTACAACGAAGATTTATGTTGTTGACGACGTCTACAGATTGCGAACGAGTGCGCATAAAAAGAAAAACTAACAATTAAAAAGCAAAATTTTACACTAAATTTTTTTTTTTTTTTTTAGCAAGAATTTTTAACGGTTTCACGAAAGCGACTTAAAAACCAAAATCAACTACTATCACGGTAGCTCCTAGAAAAATGCTTTTCAAGGTGAGCCGTACGTCTAGAGACACAAAAGCAAGTGTTAATCGTTGATTACGAATTGGGAACAATAGCAAGTTCTCCAGAAATTGAAATGATACTTATTCTCAAGGGAAGATATATTTGTTGGTGTTCGTTAACCAACTTGGTGAATTTTATTTTCTGAATTAAAGACAATTTTTTTATATTTTTGATTTTTTAAATTTTTTTTTTTTTTTACTTATACTAAAAAGAAAAGAAAAATATTTTTTTTACTTTTTATATTTTATTTATTTTTTTGGATTTTTGGATTTATGACAAAAATTTAACTTTGGTAGGTGGATTTATACAAAAATTTAACTTTCGAGGACGAAAGGATCTTCAAACCAAATCGACAAACACAAAACGTAGGAATCGTTCACACAAGTCCCCGGCAACGGCGCCAAAAACTGATTGAGCAGTTTATACACACGTAAAATATAATATAAAATATAATATAATCCCGAGAGTAATTAAGAAAGTTACCAAGTTACCCTTGATAAAATTCACTCTCAAAAATATATATAATATAATATAAAATACGTATATTAAACCGGGTAAGTATGATCACCCGGGTCGTTTCCCCAATGACTCGTGCAATGGAAACCTCGTTTAAGTTTGGATCCTGATTTGAATAAGAAAAGAGATATTTTTGATTTAATTATACTACTAAAATTAAAGGCACAATAAAACAACTAATTAACAAATTAAACTAATTATGAAAGTAAATAAAATGCGACATTTAAGAAAACAAGTGCAATTTAAATCTTAAAAATGAAAGCTAGATTCCTAAACCTAAATTAATGCTAAAGAAAATTTAGGAAAAAGAAAAATATTTTTAAAAGGCTTTTCGGATTTTTTATGAACTAAATACTATTTAATCTAAATTAAATCCTAAAAATAGAAATAAAAATTAAGAAAAATACTTTTTAAGCTAACTTAATCCTAAATTACTTAAAAAGATGAGAAAAACATATTTTTATCACTAATTTTTCTATTTAAAAGGTTAAAATAAAAAAAAACTAAAGGTTTGAAAATTAAATGTTTTAAAAAACTAACTTTGAAAATTAATTTTTAAAAATATAAAACTTAAACTAAAAATTCTATAAAAATACTTTTTATAAAGAGAAAAAATGCAGAAAATTAATTTTATTAAAAGCCCTAATTTTAAACTATTTATTAAAAACTAATTTAACTAATTAAACTAAAAACCTAATTTTATTACTTAATTAAACTATTTTTATAAAACTTAAACTAAATCAAATCAAACACATGGGCCGAAAATGACAAAATAGAAAGTTAAGGGTAGGCGGGGTCAATTTAAAGTTTTATAAAAAACACAAAGTTTGAACTAATGGCAGATATAGTCCCTTAACCTAAGGACTAAACTAGACTAACAATTAACTAACAAAGGACTTACTATGAAAATAACTAAGGAATAACTATGAAAAACAAAAGGACTAACTGTGTAACTTTAAACTAACAGAAACTATTAAAATGGACAAAACAGGCCCCTGAAGCACCTAACAATCAACACTCAACATCCTTTTTGTATAAAAAAAACAGCTTTTTCAACAGAATTTTAAAAAGCTAAAACTAATTTAAACTCAACTTTTACTTATCTAAAATAAGCTAAATAAGCTTATCAGCTTATAAGCTCTAGAAGCTTAGTAATCTACCTCTCAATCAACAAAACAACTAAAAGGCATAAGATGGCTTTTTACTACTCAATAACATGTGCTTATTCAAACATTAGCACAACCACATAGCTTATTTAACTCTAATAACACTTAACAGCTTATTTCGAAGAAGAAAAACAGAATAAGACAGCTTATTAACTACTTATAAAACAAACACAGCTTATTAGGAAATCGAAACAAGAACAAAGGTAAAACAAGAATGAAGTGTACCTTATTCTTCCCAGCGGAACAGGGAAGAACAATAAGCTGAAATGGGCTTATGGCTTAATCCACATAAGCCATAAATCAATATCACAACCTAAAACTAACCTATGTGCTAACCCTTAGCCTACTACACCCTCTTGGAGTCTCAGCAGCCATCCAACTCCAATTGAGACTCCAAGTCTTGAACACGATCATCAATATCAAACACAAACATTTGACAGAATTTTAAATGAAGAAACAAATTATATGAAACAATACCTTTTTTTATTAAAACTGAAATAGGGTTCTTACAACTCAAAATGGAATAACATAAAATTGAAATTACAAAAAATAGAACTACTAACAACTGGATTAAAATTATTACAAAAATAAACTAAAAAAAAATATATATCCCCTAGGTGCTGGAATGAGGGGGTTTTTATACCCCTTGCTCGAGCTAACCTCTACCTTCTCGATTCTTCTCTTCGCCTCATCACAGCCCTTCATCTCTTCTCTCTCCTTGATGTGACATCTCAATCGTTAGATCGAGGCATGTATAAACCCGGATCAATGACGTGGCTTGAGTGTGTTAGTTGTGTGAGTGTATACTCACTCGCACGTCACATCAACCAATGATTGATCTTCATTTTGCCAGGGTGGAATGGGTTAGGGGATAATTGAAAGCGATGGGTGAGTTAAGGAGTGTGAGGGGAATATTAACCCCATGGTTAATTTGGATGGGAGAGCGGTTTAATAACTAGGGTTTAGGGTGTTCTTGGTGTTCTTGTGTGGGTGAGTGTGGGTAAATCCATTTTGGGGGTAAATGAAGTGAACAGTAATTGTTTATTTAGTTATAAGAGTCACCGGGTTGGTCGGGTTAGGGTTGGGTTAGGATCCGGGTAATTGGGTTGGGGCTAGGGCTGTGATTGGTGGAGAGGTGGGTAGTGGGTAGATTTGACCCGGCCATTTGACCCGCGCCCAATATATCTTTGGTGAAATTGTATATCCGGCCCTTGTGTTTGGTAAATCACTATATCAAGTTAAAACAACTTTGGGTAATTTGCATATTCGGCCCTTGGAGTTAATAAGCAATAGAGATGAGCTTTGGTTGACTGTGGTTTAGCTGCAGTTGACTGAAGAAGGCTGAGGCATGATTTCTCTGGCTTCGGCTTTGAGTTCTTTAGCTTCTTGATCACTCATCCGTTCTCGTGTTCGTTTTTGACTGATTTCTTGTGATTTTTGACATATCCATACCTGCACACATAAAACTCAGATACAAGCACATTTTTGCCATTTTTGATCCGTTTTGAGTTTATTTGGGTCTTTTTAAGCATAAATAGATATGTGTAATCTACACTTATCAAAATTCCCCAAACTAAACGATTGTGTGTCCTCACGCAATATCACATGCTTTTATATCCAAATACCCTCAAAAATTCCCCAACTAAACTTTGAAAAGGGTAGCAAAGAGTTTGTTTAAGAGATCACAGTTATAAAACACCCGACTCCCTTTTTCTAAGATTATTCTCCTTTTTTATGGATTTTCTGATTATTAACTACCTAACAACAATTTATTTGTGTTGAAATAAATTAATTTTTTCATTACCACATTGGTAACTTTTAGGATCATAGAACAAAAAGCACAATTAAGCGTCTAAAAGATAACTTCATCATCCCCGATTTTTCACTTTTCCCATGCTAAGCTTAAAAACAAGATCACCGTTAATTACAAGTCATGACACTAACACTACTCATAAATATTAATTGTGTACTTACTTTTCCTCCCACAAATCCTACTTTTGTATCTCAGGATTTTACTTAAGTCATATACCCGAAGGCTCTTTAAGACTTTTGTTTCGATACTTATTAATTCCAAAAATAAAGCGTAATGGTAAAGAACGCAATAATTAGCTCCTAGCCCTTCTCAAAAGATCAAATGCAATCAAGAATAAAGTCCACATCGAGGCGACCAAAATTTGGCTTTTAAAAAAAAAAAAAAAATTAGGCTACTTAAGCCAAGGCACCAAACATGTCATAAACCCAAGGCTCTTAAGATAGACAAGAATGGACCAATCTCATTTGCACCATATACCCTTAGGCTCTTTAAGGCACAAAATAAGACAAAAATTAAGCAACATTATTATTCCTCAGTCCTTTAGTAGGCTACAACATCGGCCACGCCTCCGACACGATGCAGCAAACATATTTCGACTTTGGATTATATAAGTAAACACCGGTGCCTTTTATCTCGCGAGAGCCACAACGATAGCGAGTCGACAAGAGGTTAATCTACATATTATGACCCCGGACCTACCTTATATGAAAACTCCAACGATCGGTCCACGCCTCCGACACAATGAAGTAATCTGGCAGAGATACTTATTTATTATATTTTTGTATTTTTATGCCAAATTAAGTATTCCTGATGTGTACTCATCCTAATCACAAAGGAACTAAAGAAAACTTCTATTAGCTAATTATTAACCAAAAAACCATACAACTCTATTTATTAAACATTTATATATAGAGGTGAAACAAACTAATGGGAGAAAAAGCCACAAGTAATACATATGAGCTTGAAAGAAAACCAACTATTCTACGTTTAATATCATGACTTATAAATAACACTATCATTTCTCGTTCTTCACAAAAGAAATTTGCAAATGCTTAGCCTTATAAAATCCAACTCGGCATATTTAAAATCTACTTGAGATTAGCACAAGTCTTCATTTACTAACGATTCAAGTCTAGCATGTTTAAAGTCTATATGAGACTAGCACAAACTATCATCATTAATTGTTAAGGGAAAAAGCTAGAACTCTACACGTACGATCGGAGTTCAAAACACTTCTTATTCTACACGAAAACCTATATTTTGTGTCATTATTATTTTTTTTTTTTTTTTTTTTTTTTTTTTTTTTTTTTTTTTTTTTTTTTAGATTGAAAATTTAAAATTTTTGCTATTTTTGTGGGAGAACCGGGTACGTGAGAAACACAATAAGCAAGCACATCAAATCGATAGATTCCCTCCCCAAAAAAAAAAACTAAATGAAACATTGTCCCTCAGAAGTTTTAAAGTCGGGTTACCCTACGAAAATCTAAGCCGTTAATTAAGTAGACAAGAATAATTCGTTAAGCGATAATAAATGAAAGGATAATTGATCTCCCCAACTAATTCACTCAAAGGATAGAAACTCGAGTGCTTCGAATTAGGCCATCGAACACGAGGGATTCTTGAAATGTTGTGTTATCCAGCCAAATCACAACACAACAACGAGAAACGAAGAGGATGGTCCCTCAATCATCACAACACACATAGAGGTTAGAAGAAAAAAATAAAAGAAAAGGATAAGCATGGGGTGCCTCCCACGAAGCGGCTTGTTTTTTATTACCGAGTCGCAAGCTCGACTCGATCCCTGAATTTAGTTGTTCTTAGGGAGAGCAATACTTAGAACAAGAAACTGTTTAGAAAGTGCCACTGGCTCTTAGGAATGTGACTATGCCAGGGTCAAAATGTGTCTTCAATCTCGAAGGAGACAATTAGGAACGGTTGGTTTGGAAATCGTACGGTCAGCTAATTCTAATACCATTTTTGTTTCGGTTAGGCCTGAGAGTTGAAGCTTTTTTCAAATGGAAAGAGGCATGAGATTTATGCTAGCACCTAAATCGGCAAGGGCTAAGTAACTATCGAACTCCGTAAAATCACAAGGAATGAGAAATCGACCGGGGTCACCTAGCTTTTCCGGAAGCTTTTTAAGGACGACCGCACTGCAATTTTCATTTAACGGCGTTTTGGTTAACTCGATTAATTTATCCTTGTTATTTAACATCTTTTTAAACATTGACAGAAAATTTGGCATATGGATGAGAGCATCCGCGAAACTTAGCTCAAAGTGAAGATTACGAAAAATTTCCATAAACTTTGAAGCTAGGATATCATCCTTTTCACGAATTTTCTCTTTTGCAAGTCTTGAAGGGTAAGGCAAACTAGTCTTGGTCTTTTGAGCTAAAGAAGGCTCTTTGATTGGTTCTTTGTCTTTTCCTAAGTCTTGGACAACTTGAGGTTGGATGTCTTCGGTGCTAGGTAGCTCCGTATCCTTTGTCACCTCGGGTTCCTTTTCCACCACCGGCGGTGGAATTGGAGGTCCGTCATATGAGACACCACTTCGTGTGGTAATTGCCTTGGCTTCGTTCCTAGGGTTTGGAATGGTATTGCTTGGTAACGAACTTGAACTTGAAGCTTGGTTGGTGTGATAGCTTTGCATGAAACTGAGCATCATCTTCTGAAAATCATCTTGCTTCTTTTGAGAATCATTGTAAACTCTTTGAAAATCATTTTGGTTTCTTTGAAAATTATCCAACTTTATTTGCAAGTTATTCATATTCGCATCATTAGCTTTAGCATAACTTTCAAAATCTGTTTTAGACACACCTTCAATTTGTGAAACGGGAGGTAAAGCTTGATTAACCAAAGGTTGATTTGTTGGTGATTGGTATGGTGGAGCTTGATAAACGGCTCCTTGATTGTTTTGGCGGTTTTGGTTGAAATTTCCTCCACGGTTTTGATTTGAATTGAAATTGTTTCCTTGATATCGGCTTTGGTTTCCTTGGTTGCTTTGAAAATTTGGTTAATTAAAACCCGGTGGTCTCATTTGGTTTGCCAAATTAGGAGGATTTCTTTGAACAAAATTGCCAACGGCGGCGGTTTGTTGGAAAAAAACGGGAAAATCGTTATTCCACCTCGAGTTAACGACAATTGTTAAACATTGTGATTTGATCCACAAGTAACACAAACTTCCTCAACTGCTTTGACGGGTGCAGGAGTAACAACTAAAGCTTTCATTTGACTCATCATTTGGTTCATTTTGATAGTCATCTTATCCTCAAGAGAAACGGCTATTTGTTGCATATCGAAAGAATTAATTAGAAGCTGAAGAATGAGAAATAGGACATCCGTACTCACTCTTGAATCAATAGCACGACTTCTTGAGACGAATTTTGAGACTTGCTTTCAATAATCGCTAAACCTTATGAGGCATTTTGTCCAAGAAAATTGCCACCTCTGCCTGAATCTAAGTGCATCTTGATCGTATTGAATCAAAGAATTAAAAAAGTATCGAGTTGTGAGTTCCCCGAAAAGCCATGGTGAGGACATTGACGAAGGAGTCCTTTAAAACGTTCCCATGCTTCATTAAAGGCTTCGTTTGGTTTTTGATAAAAAGTAATGATCTCATTTCGATAGTAAGTGGTTTTTGAAGGTGGGAAGTATTGGTTTATGAATTTTGAAACAAGGTCGTCCCATGTGAGAATTGATCTTGGTGGTTCTTTGTCTAACACCAAGTCTCGGGCGTTCACACCGTCTAGGAAAAAGGAAAAAGCAAAAGCTTAAATCCGAAGTGTATTCGGAATGAACTTCTGGATGTCTAAACGTTGAAGTGACCTTATTAAAAAATCGAAGGTGATTGTGGGGATCTTGTCTACCCGTAAATTTGTTGCTTTGCACAAGATTGATTAACGGTTGCTTAAGCTCGAAATTGTTAGCATTGATCGGTGGAACAACTATAGCATCTTCATAACCTTCAATAGGTGCTTGTAACATTTGGGCCATCGTTCGATTGTCGGCCATTGGAACAACGTTTTGTTCAACAATTGGTTCAACCGGAAGAGTTTGTTGTTGACGACGTCTACGAGATTGCGAACGAGTGCGCATAAAAAGAAAAAATTAACAATTAAAAAGCAAAACTTTACACTAAAATTTTTTATTTTTATATATATATATATATATTTTTTTTTTAGCAATGAATTTTAACGGTTACACGAAAGAGACTTAAACCAAATAATCAACTACTTCACGGTAGCTCTTGAAAATTTCTTTTCAAGGTGAGCCGTACGTCGTAGTGACACAAAAGGCAAGTGTTAAATCTTTGATTACGAATTGGGAACAATTGCAAGTTCACCGGAAATTGAAATGATAATATCTCAATAGAAGATATTATTTGTTGGTGTTCGGTTACCAACTTGGTGAATTTTATTTTCTGAATTAAGACAATTTTTTTATATTTTTGATTTTCTATTTTTTTTATCTTTTACTTATACTAAAAAGAAAAGAAAAATATTTTTTTACTTTTTATATTTTATTTATTATTATTATTATTTTTTTTTGAATTTTTGGTTTTATGACAAAAATTTAACTTTCGAGGACGAAAGGATCTTCAAACCAAATCGACAAACACAAAACGAAGGAATCGCTTACACAAGTCCCCGGCAACAGGCGCGCAAACTGATTCTAAAGTTTTATACACGTAAAATAGCAATTTTACATACACGTAAAATAATATACTTATAGAGAAATTAAGGAAATCCCCAAGTATCCCTTGGACAATTCCACTCACAAAGATATATATATAGAATACGTATATTAAACCGGGCAAGTATGATCACCCGGGTCGTTTCCCCAATGACTCGTGCAATGGAAACCTCGTTTAAGTTTGGATCCTGATTTGAATAAGAAAAGAGATATTTTTGATTTAATTATACTACTAAAATTAAAGGCACAATTAAACAACTAATTAACAAATTAAACTAATTACGAAAGTAAATAAAATGCGACATTTAAGAAAACAAATGCAATTTAAATCTTAAAAATGTAAACTAGATTCCTAAACCTAAATTAATGCTAAAGAAAATTTTAGGAAAAAAAAGAAAAGTATTTTTTAAGGGTTTTTCGGATTTTTTATGAACTAAATACTTTTTAATCTAAATTATATTCTAAAAATAGAAATTAAATTGATAAAAACTAAGAAAAATACTTTTTAAACTAAATTAACTCTAAATTACTCAAAAATATGAGAAAAACATTTTTATCACTAATTTTTCTATTTGAAAGGTTAAAATTAAAAAAAAACTAAAGGTTTGAAAATTAAATTTTTAAAAAATATAAAACTTAAACTAAAAATTATATAAAAATATTTTTTTATAAAAAGAAATAATGCAGAAAATTATCTTTATTAAAAGCCCTAATTTTAAACTATTTATTAAAAACTAATTTAACTAATTAAACTAAAAAAAAACTAATTTTATTATTTAATTAAACTATTTTTATAAAACTTAAACTAAATCCAAACAAACACATGGGCTAAAAGTGACAAAACAGAAAGATAAGGGTAGGCGGGGTAAATTTAAAGTTTTATAAAAAAAACACAAAGTTTGATCAATTGACAGAAGCAGTCCCTTAACCTAGGGACTTAACAGACTTAACAATCGAACTAACTAAGGACTATCTATGCAAATTAAAAGGACTAACTGTGTAACTTTAAACTAACAGAAACTTTAAAAATGGACAAAACAGGCCCCTGCAACATCTAACTTTTAACAAACAGCATCCTTTTTTATAATAAACAGCTTATTAACTTTAACTTTTTTTAAGATTCTACTTATATAAAAAAAAACTTAACTACTACCTTATTTAAAATAAGCTAAATAAGCTTATTAGCATATAAACTTTAGCAACTTAGAATTCTATCTATCAACTAAATCAACAAAGCAACTCAAGGCAAATGACAGATTTTTACTACTCAATAAAATGCTACTTAATCAAACTTTTTAGCAAATCACAGCTTATTTATCTCTAATGAAACTTAACAGCTTATTACGAAGAAGAAAAAGGACAATTGTAAAATAAATAGTGTGTACCTTAGCTTTCCAGCTAGAACAAGAAAGCAACAATAAGCTGTGTGGGCTTATGGCTTAATCCACATAAGCCCTAAATCAAAAACATCAATCCTAATCTAACCCTATAAGCTGACCCTCAGCTCTAAAAACCCCATTGAACACTCAGCCGCCATCCAATTCCAAGAGTGTCAATGTCTTGATCAAATGACAGTAATAACAAACACAACACCAATTTTTCAACAGAATTTAAATGAAGACACGAATTAATATAAAATAATACTTTTATTAAATCTGAAATAAAGTTTATTACAATACGAAATGAAATAACACGAAATTGAAATTACATAAAAACTACTAACAACCTTAAAACTAAAAATTAACCACTAAAAAATTACTTTCATGTGCTGGAATGATGGGGGTATTTATACCCGAAGCTTGATCTCCTCCCATCTTCTAGGTCCTTCTTCATCTTCATCTCAGCCCTTCGATCATTTCTCTTTCCTTGATTTTCATCTCAATCGTTCGATTAAATTGTGTATAACCCGGATTAATGACGTGGCATATGGAGTGTGTTAGTTATGTGAGAGTATTCACTCACACACGTCACATCCACCAATGAGATCGTTAGATTATGCCAGGGTGGATTGGGTTAGGGCATGGGTTGATAGTGATGGATGGGTTAAGGAGTGTGAGGGGGTCATAAACCCTATGGTTAATTAGTGTGTGGGTGAATGGTTAAGAAACTAGGGTTCATGGGTGTTCTTGAGTATGTGTTCGTGTGTGTGTGTGAGGGTAAATCGCATTTGGGGGAAAAATGAAGAACAGTAACTGTAATTGGGGTATAAGTGTTTAACCGGGTAGGTCGGGTTAGGGTTCGGGTTGAATTGGGTTAGGGCTAAGCGTGTGATTGGTTGAGAGATGGACCCATGGGTAGATTGACCCGGTTCATTGACCCGCGCTTTTTATAAGTTTGGGGGAATTACATCTCCGGCCCTTGTGTTTGGCAAGCACAATTCCAAGTTATAATTATAACTTCCATAAATTGCAAAATCACCCCTTGAACTTATAATGGAGTTGGCTTTGGAAGTTGACTGTGGAAGCTGCAGTTGACTGTAGAAGGCTGAGGCATGATCTCTCTGGCTTCGGCTTTGATTTCTTTAGCTTCTTGATCACTCATCCGTTCTCGTGTTCGTTTTTGACTGATTTCTTGCAATATTTGACATATCCATACCTGCACACATAAAACTCAGATGCAAGCACATTTTTGCCATTTTTGATCCGTTTTGGGTTTATTTGGGCCTTTTTTAAGCATAAATAGATATGTGTATTCTACACTTATCAGTTAGTCCCGTACGGAAAGACATTTTCGTCAAATGTAACATGGCGAGATATGATGACTTTGTTGGTGGTGGGGTCTAGGCAACGATAGCGACGATGATGTAATGGGTATCCAAGAAAAATGCATCGGGTAGAATGGGGTTCAAGTTTATGTGGTGGATATAGGTGCGGGTAGCATAGACAACCAAATGTTCGAAGGTGGTTGTAAGATGGTGTTTTTCCAAAGAGTTTGGTATAGGGAATTTCGTTGTTTATAGAGGTAGAGGGTAAAATGTTGAGTAGATGTGTTGCCATGTGTAAAGTCTCAACCCAATATTGTGGTGGAAGGTTAGCTTGAAAGAGGAGGGTTCTAATAATGTTGTTAATGGTGCGTATCATTCTTTCTGATTTGCCATTTTGTTGGGATGTTTTAGGGCAAGAGAATCGAAATTGGATTCCATGGGTGTTAAATAGTGAGTGAAATTGGTGGTTGTCAAATTCACTACCATGGTCACATTGGAATGATTTTATTTCGGTTTTAAACTGTGTTCTAACATACATACGGAAGTGCAAGAATTTATCAAACACTTCATTTTTCTGCGCAGTGGATAAACCCAAAGAAAGTGAGAGAAATGGTCCAAGAAAAGCACATAATATTTAAATTCACCGACGCTCGGAATTGGAGAAGTCTAAATATCCGAATGCACAATATCAAATAAATTCTTAATACGAGAATTAGAACTGAAAAAAGGAAGTCTAGTATGTTTGCCAATTTGGCAAGCATGACACAAAGTTATAGACTTTGTTTTATTGCAATCAATCATTTTATTAGAAACTAGAAAACAAAACAGTTCATTCCCCGAATGTCTGAGTCTTTGGTGCCATGTAGATTGATTGGTAGACAAGAGAGCAGTAGGAGACGATGTGGGTGGTAGGACGGGGTATAGATCTCCTTTGATGTTACATCGAAGAAGCAAATGTCGGGTCTAAAGATCCTTCACAGTAAAACCAAAAGGATCAAATTCAATAGAACAAGAATTATCACGAGTAAATTGTCTAACAGATATGAGGTTTTTAATTATGTTTGGCGTGACAAGCACATTATGAAGATGTAATGGTCTATTGAGGGTTGGCAACATGCTATGTCTGGTGTTGGTGACGGGAATTGAGTTACCATTACCAACAAGTATAGATGATATAATGCTTTTATTAGAAACGGAAGTGAGTTTACTTGTGTCCGAGGCAAGGTGGGATGTAGCACCCGTGTCCATATACCAACCCGAGTCACCATGATCGTGAAGCGTCATTGTGTTAAATGCTTGCGGGAGGGTAGTTGCTTGGTCAACATATGGTCCGTACACAACTTGAGGTCCCCAAGTACCAGGTGGCAGTCCGGTAGTATATGAAGATGGGCCGGATAGGCTAAAGGCAGTGGGCTGGACAACATGAGCTTGCCCAGGTGCTGGGCCTAAAACTCCTCTTGATCCAACAGGTGTAAGAGTAGGACGGAGCTGAGGTGGTGGGATGGTCCAGGTAGGAGTGGGCTGAATTGGGTGTGGTATAGTACCAGGTTCAGGAGTATAACTCATATTTGAGGGTCTAGTAGGAGATATAGTAATTCTATGATCATGCATGACACGGCCTGTTGTATTGCTCCATTGAGCGGCAGAAGATCGATTGTTGTTATTGTTCCTATTTCGAGCACCACCCGGGTTAGAATGAACATACTTACACCGTTCACCAAAGCTACACGAGCCACGCTTGAAGTTGCGACAAAGTTGTGCACCACCATTGTTGTTTTGGTTGTTTGAGGCAGCAAGTAAGACGTGTGGTGAGGAGGTACTGGAGTCACGAGCAGGGTGACAATGGGTCCTGTGATTAAGGCGACTTTCCTCTAATAGTAGCATTGATTGGGCCTGAGCAAACATTGGTGGTGTGTCACAGTGAGGGATTATCCCCGCCACACCTTCATACTTGTCAGGGTGGCCATTAATGGCATAGGTGACAAGATTCTTTTCATCTACTGGTGAGTCGATATTAGCCAACAAGTCCGCAAAGCGAGAGATCTTGTGGCAATACTTAGTGATAGAGAGGGAACCGAGTTCGATGGTTCAGAGGTCGGTGTCTAGTTGCATAGCACGAGCGGTCTTGTTGTCATGAAAGACCACTGAGCAATACTTAGAACAAGAAGCTGTATTGAAAATTGCCACCGTCTTCTTAGAAAAATGTGACTATGCCAGGGTCAAAAAATGGAGTCTTCATTCTCGAAGGAGACAATTGAGGAAATGAAGGGTAAATCTGAAACAAGGGTGGGTAGAATACTGGTCATAAAATCATGAGATTTAAAAAACACCTTAACTCTGATTATCACCAATAACCGCTTGGGGCCAATACATTTCTCAATATCCCGGTAGGTTCTGGTGGAGGTCGAGGAATTGAGATATCTTGAGTGATCAAGGGTAGGTGACTTCATTAATTCCTCTTCAGATTCAGCATCATCAACCACCAGGCGGAATTAAATTATCTGGAACAAGGAGATAATCATCTCTTCTTGAGTGGTCTCCTATCTTCAAGGGGATAGGAGATATGGGAAGAGACTCGTAACTGAATTTTGATGTAAATTTCAGAGAAAGCAAAAACAAATAAAGAGAAAAAGTGATCTTAAAAGAATTAAGAGAAAATAAAAACAGACAGAGAGAATTGTAAACAATAAAAATGAGAGATGTAGTGAGTTCAAAAACAGAAAGTGAGATGTATGACACGAAAAAACAGACAGAGAGAATTGAAAGCAAAAAGAAAAGAGAGATGTGTGATACAAAAATAGACAGAGTAATTCAGTGAGAAAAAGAATTGAGAGATAAAGTGACAATAAAAACAGAAAGAGAGCTTGTGAGAATAAAAAAATGTTGATGGGAATACTTTTTGGAATGAAATTGAGGTTAAAACTAGTAATTAAAAAGTTAGTACTGATGGGTATTACTTAGTACTGTTAGGCTAAACTTAGTACTGCTAGGCTACTGTTAGTGCTGTTTGGGAATAACATATTTTTGGAAATTACATATAGCCATTTAAAATAATTCTGCCAATTACTTTGCTTATAGGTTTTCTTACTCTGGATAATTCATAATCTTTCTTTAAACCACAAGATTTCTTCAAGATAAATTTAGTCAGTCCAATCAAAACCTCAAGTGCTATCTATATAATCTCAATTGACTTTGGCAAACATATATACTCTCATACACGATCATAACCCAGAACTCTAATCGAACTTTTCTCAATCAACAATGGCGAATTTGGAATTTTGTGACACACACAACATGGTCGTCTACATAAAGAAACCAAAGGGAAGTGAAGGATTTCACCAAATAGTGGATTTTCTCAATGCTAGTCACATAAGGTATGCTCTTACAGAAAATCCCACTATCTAGGTTTCTCTTATCAAATAGTTTTGGGAAACTGCTACTGCTAGAACACTTGATAATGGAGAAATTGAATTAACTGCCATAATAGATGGCAAAGTTAAGATTGTTACTGAGGCATCTATTAGAAGGCATCTCCAATTAGCAGATTCTAATGATATTAGTTCTTTGCCAACTACTAAAATCTTTGAACAACTTTCCTTAATGGGATATGTGTCAACTTCTAACAAATTGACCTTTCAAAAAGGTCACTTTTCCCTTCAATGGAATTTATCATCTACACCATCCTACATTGTCTAAGTCCTAAGAAAACCTCTTGGGAAAAATTCAGTAGCAATATAGCAATTGCTATTATTTGCTTGGCCACTAATAGGAAATTTATTTTTTTAAACTGATTTTTGATGGTATGGTGAAAAACTTAGATAGTAAACACAAATTTTTAATGTATCCAAGATTTATTCAAGTGTTTTTAAACAAGCAAAAGAGGCTGCTTAAACCTCACACTAGACTTTATATTGCTCCTACCTACACTCAAAAACTTTTTAGCAATATGAAGAGGGCTTCTAAGGGTTATACTAGGGAAAACATTCCATTGTTTCCTGCAATGATTGTTTAGGGCCCACTTGTTTAAGGTGAAGGATCAACACACCTAGTTGAGTCCCATCACACACCCACCAGTGCTTCATCAACCTCACAACCACTAATTTCACCAACCTCTAAGAGAACAAATAGACAGGAATCTATGGTCCCTTAGCCTAGATCTCCTACTCAGTCCCTTATAGCAGATAAGGCTGCTTCTATAGGTGTAGATGTTAGATATGGAGGGGCTGCCACTACTGTCACTAGCTTAGAAACAGGACAGGGCAATGGTAACATTGATAAGACCCCTACCATGCCCCATGATTCACCTCTCCCAAGAGTTAACACACTTGGAAGTGATGAGGGCAGTATGACACTCTAAAAATTGATGGTTTTATGTACAACATTGTCAAAGAAGGTGGAGAGCTTAGAGACAGACTTGCAGCAGACCAAGCTTACATATGGTGCTGCTTATACTAAGCTTATCATGAAGGTAAAGAAGTTGGAGAACAAAGTCAAGTCCAGCTAAGCTAGAAGAAGGGCTAGAATTATTGTTTCTAATGATGAAGATGATTTGGAGGATCCTTCCAAACAAGGGAGGAAGATAGCTAAAATTGATCAAGATCCTGCCATTTCATTGGTACAACATGATATAGAGATTCAAGGGACGCATGAGCATGATATGGAATTTGATTTTGATCTTGATGCTGCTAAGGATGTTAGTACTGCTGAGAAGGATGTTAGTATTGCTAAGCCAGTTTCTACTGCTGGTGCAGTAGTTACTACTGCTAGTGTAGCTGCTGTTAGTACTGCCAGTCCTACAAGAAGAGTTTCTATTGTTGATGACATTACTATGGCTGAGAGACTGGTGTATATTAGGAAGAGTGCAACCAAAGAAAAAGGTAAGGGTAAAATGGATGAATCTAAGCCAGTATAGACCAAGACAAAGTTGCAGCAAGAACAAGAAAGACTTGGTTATGAAGCAGCTGTTAGACTACAAGCTAAACTTGATGAAGAAGATAGGTAGAGGATTGCCAGGGTACATGAAGAAGCTAGTTCTTTGTTGAAGAATGGGAAGACATACAAGCTAGAGTTGAAGCTGATGAAGAGTTAGCATAGAGGTTACAAGCAGAGGAAAGAGAACTATACACTGAAGTTGAACAAGCAAGAATGCTTCTAGAGCTTATCAATTAGAGAAAAATATATGTTTCTACACAAAGAGCTGAAGAAAGGAGGAATAAGCCACCCACACAGGCTCAACAAAGGACCTATATGTCTAATTATATCATGCACATGGGAGGATATACACTTCAAAAGTTAAGAGGTTATTCTTTTGATGAGATCAAGAATTTGTTTGAAACAACAATGAGAAGAGTACATACTTTTGTTCCAATAGAGAGTGAAATTGAAAGAGAAATTCCTGAGTTACCAGCTGGAAGTTCAAAAAGAGATGCAGAAGAAGAACTTGATCAAGAAACATCTAAGAGGCAAAAGACTTGTGAAAGCTCAGAACTAGCCGAAGAACCAAGAGATAAAGAAGTTGATGAACTATCACAAGAAGAGCTACAACAAATGATGATAATAGTTCTAGAACAAGGGATGAATGTTGAATCTTTACAAACTAAGTATCCAATAATTGACTAGGAGATTTACACTAAAGGCACTAAGAAGTACTAGAAGATCATTAGAGTTAGATATCATACTGAGGTACATCAATTCTTTGATGATATGCTGAAAGCCTTAGACATGGATGACTTAGTGATGCTATAGAGTATGGTTAAAGAGAGGTTCAATTAAATAGAACCAACAGATGACAAAGAAAAAGAGATATGGGTTGAGTTGAAGAGATTATTTAAACTAGATATAGATGATGAGTTATGGAAGCTTCAAAAGCATATTCATGATTTAACTTGGAAGCTATATGATTCATGTGGAGTGCATCATATGTCTACAGAGAAGGGAATAGACATCTACATGCTGATAGAGAAGGAGTTTCCATTATCAAGAGGAACTCTTACACAGATGCTGGTTGCAAAGATCTTGGTGGATCAAGATAATGAGATGTCCAGCAAACTTCTTAGGAAGATATTCATGCAGGTTAAAAGACAAAGAAGATGAAGTGTTTGGAAGAATCCTCTCAGAGAACAAGATTTTAATTCAAGAAACTTGATGATTTGGAGGTAAATCACAAGTTTAGAGGAGGATTGTTGGGAATTAAAAGTCTACATACTTAGTACTGCTAAGACAACAGTAAGTACTGCTCAAGTTACAACTGCCAGTACTAACCAGTTAGTACTGCTAGAGTAAGTTAGTACTGTCAGTACTAACTTAAGACTGCTGAAGGACTTAAGACTACTGCATCAAGATTAAGACTGCTAAAGTGATAAAGACATGTTAAGTGATATGTATTGACTTATTCCGTATATATCTTATTAAGTTAGAAGATTTCCAGTTATCTATTAGAATTATAGAAGATTTGTAGTTATCTTGTAAAAGACTCCTTGGTGTATAAAAGAAGATCCTAGGTTATCGTTTTATACACACATATATACATTTTGATATATAGCTTCAAGGTTGTAAACTCTAGTGCTACACAGAGTACTCGTATTATTGATAATAATAATATTAGAGCTTTTCAGTGATATCATTGTTCATACAATTTATTGTTTCATTAATATTCTTCTAAATATTAAAGTGTAGATTCCGCATACTCTTTAGTATTCACAAAATTTCAACCATAGTTGTTTTGGTTCTATCCAAAATAACTTAACCTTTACAAGCTAAGGAATCAATCTTAAGTTGGGATCAACAAGGATCAATACAGGAATGAAGCCTAAGGAACCTACTTATCAAGTAGTGTTGGATGCCCTTGCTCTTACTACATGCTATCCTGCATTCTTTATCACAGTTGAAGTCCCTGTCATCTATATGCAGCAATTTTGGGCTACTATCATCAAACACAAATCATCTAATCAATTCAAGATCGACAAGAAAAGGTTATCTGTAAATGTTGAAGTGTTTAGAGAAATTCTTAATATATGTCCTAAGGTTCCGGGTAAAGCATTTGATGAACCACCTACTGAAGAGGAAGCTCTATCATTCATCTATGAACTTGGTCATACTGGAGAAATCAAGTACATCACAGATGTTATTGTTGATCATTTATACCAACCAGGGAGAACCTTTGCATCTATCATCAACAAGTGTCTCTATGGTAAGGTATCTGGTCTGGATAAGATTCTACTCTCAAGAGTATAAATCCTGTGGGGAATGTACTACAAGAAGAATCTGGATTTTGTGGTTTTAATTTGGGAAGACTTGGCTTACCAGATTGATAACATAGATTCTAAGAAGCAAGACAAGATGTTCTTTCCAAGATTCACGAAGATAATCATTCATCACTTCCTTGAAAAAGATAAGTTTATCTTAATGAGAAACAAAATATTCATGCACACTGCTAGGGATGACAGCTTACTAGGTACAATGAGATTTGTCTATAGACCTACAGACACTCAAGTATATGGTGTAATCCTTCCTCAAGAAATGATGAATCAAGACCTGCTGGACTCTATTGCCTACAAGACTTATTACGTAATTGCTTTACGAGCTAAACCCCCAATATTAAGGAAAAGTCAAAAGAAATCGGATTTAGCCATCTCATCTAAGGAATCTCCTTCCAAGAAGAAGTCTGCTAAAGCTAAGAAAGTTGCTGCTCCTAAACCTAAACCGACTAAGAAGAAGACACTGGTTAAGGCTGACAAAGGAAAGGGTCTAAATGTTCTTTCGGAAGTAGCTCTTTCTGAAGTTGCTTATCTCAAGGAAGTTACAAAAAGAAGCAAGAAAGATTTCCATATTTCTCATGCAAGTGGCTCAGGTGATGGAACTAATTTTGAATCAGGGTTCCTGATGAGAAACATCTCAAGACAATTGGTGCAGATGAAGGAACTAGTACTATACCAGGGGTTCCCAATGTACCAAAATATGATTTTGAAAGTGAGAAAGAGTCTTGGGGTGACATTAGAGAAGAAGATAAAGATGATGAAAATGATTTTGAAGATAAAAGTGATGATGGTGATGATGATGATGATGGTAATGATGGAAATGATGATGATGATGCTAATGATGATGATAACCAAGAAGGTGATGACATGAATGAAAATGATGAAGAGACTGATAGTGATAGAACTAAGTCAGACATAATCAAGATTCCTGTTCTCAATTAGTCTACCTCTAAATACTATGAAGAAGAAGAAAAGATTGATGATGAAGAAATGATGGATGATGAAGAAGATGACGAGGTCACTAAGGAGCTGTATAAAGATGTGAATGTGAATTTAAGAAATGAAGATGTTGATCCCTTTTGAACAGATCTTACTTAGCTTGTTAAAGCTTAGTTGTGTTGGATAAATCCAAAACAACTATAGTAGAAACTAAGATTGTAAATACTACAAACTATGCGGAATTTAGCTTGTAATACTAAGAAGAACAATGAAACAGTAAAACAAGATCTTGCTAAACTTTCAATATATATTAAACACAATCAAAGTTACAAAATAACCTTGAAACAATGAATACTAACTATATTTGCTATGAAAACTATATAAAACTTGATATCTAGATCAATGTTGTAGGGTTCCTTATATACACCAAGGAAACCCTAATGGTCTTACAAAATGCGTTACATGATCATGCATATCTATTCCTAATATATCTCATGCATATCACATAAGCAGTACTAACTATTATTAACTAATAGTACTAATAAACTGACAGTACTAACATTTTGTACTAAACGTACTAATTATAACACTAACAGTACTAACTTAGCTTGGTAGTACTAAGTCTTCTCTTGGCATTACTAAGTTGAACCAATATTAGAAACTTATAGAAGCTCTTAATTCCCAACAATCCTCCCCTAAACTTGTGATTTACCTTCAAATCATCAAGTTTCTAAATTAAACCTTATGTTTAGAGAGGATGCTTCCAAACACTTTACTGTCTTGGTATGTTTGCTAGTATGAAGATTTTATTTAAAAGTTCATTTGCCATCTTTGAATATTGATCCACTTGCAGCTTGTTACACAACATCAAAGTCAAAATCCCTCTTGTCAGTGGATAATCTTTCTCAACCAACATGAAGATCATGCCTTCTCTGTCTGTAGATACATGGTGAACACCACATGTATCATATAACCTCCATGTCAATGGATCATGCATATATCTCTGAAGCTTCCACAGAATGTCATCAATATCAGGTTCAAACAACCTCTTCAATTCAACCCATAATGTTCTTTCTTTGTCATCAGTAGGATCTGTTGAACTGAATCTTTCTTTAACCAAACTCCATAGCTTATCCAGGTCATCTCTATCAAATTTCTTTAACATATCATCAAAAGTCTGATAAGCTTCTGTATGGTTTCCAACTCTGATAATTTTCCAATACTTTCTTGTGTCTTCAGAGTAAACCTCCCAGTCTATGATTGGATATTTGACCTGTAGGGCTTCAACATAGACTTCTTCCACTGGAACTATCATCATCAATTTCTGTAGCTCTTCTTCTGATAATTCCTTTTCCTCTTCAGCTGATTGTTCTTCATTAGTCTTTTGCCTCTTAGACCCTTCATGTTCAAGTTCTGTTTCTGCAGTTCTCTTAGAACTTCCAGTTGATATCTTAGGAACTAATCTGTCACTCTCCATGGGAACAAAATCTTTTACCCTCTTCATTGTAGTCTCAAATAACTCCTTGATCTCATCAAAGGAAAGTTTCTTCAATTGTTGTAGAGTGTGACTTCCCATATTCTTGATATAATTACACATGTAAGTTCTTTGTTGAGCTTGAGTCATGGGCTTGTTCCTTCTTTGTTCAGCTCTTTGTTGGGCAAACAATCTCTTTCTTTCATTTATCATTTCTACAAGCAGTCTTGCTTTCTCAACTTCAGAGAATTTTCCTCTTTCTTCTGCTTGTAACTTCTGTGCTAATTCTTCATCAGCTTCAATTTGAGCTTGTATGTTATCCCATTCTTCAGCATTGAAAGTGTTAGCTTCTTCATGAACTCTGGCTATCCTTTGCCTTTCTTCTTCATCAAGTTGTTCTTGCAATCTCAGAGCTTCTTCATACCCAAGTCTTTCTTGCTCTAGTTGCAACTTTGTTTTCTTCTGAACAGGTTCAGCTTCTTTCATAATAGCTTTGCCTTTATCTTTTCTCTTTGCTGCACTTCTTCTGATGTACACTAAACTTTCAGCAGCAGTTTTAACTTTAGGGCTGGCAGTACTAACTTCTGCACCAGCAGTACTAACTGGTACATTAGCAGTACTAATATCAGGCTCAGCAGTATAAACTTCTTCAGGAGCAGTAAACTCAAAATCAGGTTCCAAATCATGCTCATGCCTCCCCTGAGTCTGTGCACCCATCTGTACCAGAGTAATTCCCTCATCTTCATCAAGCTGAGCAATCTTCCTCCCCTGTTTAGAAGGATCCTCCAAGTCACCTTCATCTTCTGAAACAATAAGTCTGACCCTTATTTTGGCTTTGCTTGACTTAATTCTGTTCTCCAACTTATTTACCTTCATGATAAGCTTAGTGTAAGTAGCACCATATGTCAGTTTAGTCTGCTTCAAGTCAGATTCCAAACTCTCCACTTTCTTAGATAATGTGGTACAAAGAACCATCAATTCATGAAGTGTCATACTGCCCTCATCACTTCTAAGTGAGTGAACTCTTAGGAGAGGTGAATCATAGGGCATGGTAGTAGCCTCTTCTACAACATGGGTTGTTTGTATAGATGGTGGTGAAGTTGGTGGTTGTGAGGTGGATGGAGCACTTATGGGTGTGTAATGGGACTCAACTGGGACTGTTGATCCTTCACCCTGAAAAATTTGGCCCTGAACAAGCATTGTTGGAAACAATGGAATGTCCACCCAATTATAACCCTTAGAAATCCTTCTTATATTGCCAAAAAGTTTTTGAGTAAGAGTAGGAGCAATATAAGTTCTTTTGTGAGGTAGAAGCTATCTTTTGTGCTTGTTTAAAAAGATTTGTATAAATCTTGGATAGATAAAAAATTTAGATTGATTATCTAAGTTTTTCAACATGCCATCAAAAATCAATTTTGAAAAATTAAAGGTTCTGTCTTTGGCCAAGCAAATGATAGCAGTGGCTATGTTGCTACTAAATTGATCCTAATCATTTTTCTTAGCACTCAAACAATGAAGGATGGTATGAATCAAAAACCTCCATTGAGGGGAAAAGTGTCCCTTTTGAAAAGTTAATCTGTCAGAATTAGACACATACCCTATAAGAGCAAGTTGCTTAAAAATTTCAGTATTAGGTAAAGTACTAATACTATCAGAATCTTCTATCTTAAGATGCCTTCTTATAGTTGCTTCAGTAACAGTCTTAACTCTCCCATCAATGGTAGCAGTTATTTGCATCTCTCCATTCTCAGTTGTGCTTGCAGAAGCAGTTTGCCAAAACTGATGGATAAGTGAAACATAGATGGTTGGATATTCAGTAAGAACGTACTTAATATGAGTAGAATTGAGAAAATCTACTATCTAATGAAATCCTTCACTTCCCTCTGGTTTCTTCAAGAAGGCGGCCATATTGTGTTTGTCACAGAAGTCCAAATTCGCCATTCGATTTAGAAAATTGGGATTAGGGTTTTGGGTTATGATCGTGGATGAGAGTATGTATGTTTGGTAAAGGTAATTGAGATAATAGAGAGTACTTAAGGTTTTTGATTGGACCGACTAAATAAAATTGATTATTTATCTTGAATAAATCTTGATATATAAAGAAAGTTCAAGATTTATCCAAATCAAAGAAACCTATAAGCAAAGTAGTTGGCGGAAATATCTCAACGGCTATCTTTAATTAATGAAAATTCTGCTTTGCCTCAAACAGTACTAACGGTCAACCAACAGTACTAAGTTTAGCCTAACAGTACTAACTTTAAGCCCAGTCATATTAACTTTACCCAGCAGTATTAAGATATGCCTGGCAGTACTAACTTAATACTGGCAGTATTAAGTTTATGGCTGGCAGTATCAACTCCAATTTTGTTCTAACAAGCATTTCCATCATAAATTTAAATTCTCACAAGCTCTCTTTCTGTTTTTTAGCTCACTATATCTCTCATTTCTTTTTCTCACCAATTCACTCTTTCTGTTTTTATATCACACAACTCTCTTTCTGTTTTTGGTCTCACTATATCTCTCATTTCTTTTTCTCACCAATTCAGACAGTTTTGTACAATGTTCCATCAATTCCATTAGTTTCATGTTGTCCTATCCACTTCCAAGTATGTGAACTCTTGAGAGTTGTAGGTTATTAGACTATTTAGATGTTGTCTCAAACCTAGTTTGAGCATCTACACCCCCCAATATGGTATCTTGGCACCTGGGACCACTACCTGAACCAGTTCCCTAAGGACTTGGCTCATTAAGTTTTGCCATGGATTGGGTCCTATTGATATTACCACTATCCTGCTCTACTTCTAAACTAGAAGCAGTAGTGGCAACCCTTTCCATTCTGTCACCCAACTCCTTATGGACAGTCTTATCACCAACCTTTTCAGGGGGCCACTAGACTGAGATATCTTAGTGTCCCGACCTCTTTTTGGTATTTGAATCTTCACACACTTTTGTTTGATGTTACATGTCCTTCCATCCATTCTTGACTGCATATTGACATAATTAGCCTCCCCTCAAGCAATACTTCAGAGATGAAGCATTCAATATCATGTACTCAATATGATTAGCCTGAAAATGTTATTCTAAAACCAAGAATACACAATATAATGTATTTTTTTGTTTAAAAGTATTAATTATGACTAAAAGTTTAAACTAGCAGTCTTAAGTATAACTAGCAGTACTAAAACCTGCCAGTATTAACCTTACAACTACCAGTTTTATTTCCAAATTTATCTCTAATACTATCTCTAAATCATATTAATCATTAGTCTAACAAACACATCTTTAGATATTAAGTAATCTAATGCTAGCAATCAGAAAGTTAAACCTGCTAACATCAAATGCCTTTGTGAGAAGATCTGCAACATTGTGATCTGTATGTATCTTAATCACTTGAATGAGCCTCTTCTCATAAGAATTTCTGATGAAATGGTGCCTTATTTAAATGTGCTTGGTTTTAGAATAAAATACTGGATTCTTCACAATACAAATGGTGCTCTCATTATCAATGTAAATCTTGGTGTTTATGAAATAGAACCGATAATCAAGCATCTGATTTTGGATCTATAACACTTGTCTACTTTAACACCCCCAAATTTACACGCAGCGGAACCAACAATTTGGGTGTTAAATAATAGTACAATAGTATTGCCATGAAATCAACCTTTTGCCAAGAAATTGACAACCTCCTGTTGTGGATTTCCTGTCAAGGCTAGCTCCAGCATAATCACTATCAGAAAAAGCTTCCAAGTCAAATGGTGAATCCCTAGGATACCAAAGGCCCAATTTAGGTTGACCTTTCAGGTATCTAAAGATCCTCTTCACAGCATGAAGATGTGAGACTTTAGGAGTAACTTGGAACCTTGCACAAGCACAAACAGCAAACATTATGTCAGGCCTAGAAGCTGTCAAGTACATCAATGATCCAATCATTGATCTGTATAAATGAACATCCACATCCTCAGCTTCTTCATCCTTGAGCAATGCCTTGTGAGTCTCAATTGGAGTGCTTGCTGTCTTCATTGTGACAAAATCAAACTTCTTCAATATATCAGCCACATACTTGTCTTGGCTGATGAAGATTCCATCATCTCTCTGCATGACCTGCAACCCTAAGAAGAAAGTGAGCTCCCCCATAGAACTCATCTGGAACTTCTTGTGCATCAAACTTTCAAACTCAACACATAAAGACTTCTTTGTAGACCCAAAGATGATGTCATCTACATACACCTGTACTAATAGGATATCACCTTTGTCTTTCTTGATAAACAAAGTCTTATCAATGATCCCTCTTCTAAATCCATTTTCTAATAAGTAGGTAGACAAGGTCTCATACCAGGCTCTAAGAGCTTGATGTAGACCATATAAAGCTTTTTCTACCTTATAAACTTTATTATGGAACTATGGATCTTCAAAGCCAGGAGGTTGGCACACATACACCTCCTCTTCAATAGTACCATATAAAAAGGCATTGTTTACATCTATCTCGTACACAATAAACCCCATAAATAATGCATAGGCCAAAAATAACCTAATTGCTTCTATCCTAGCAACAGGAGAAAAAACCTCATCATAATCAATTCCTTCTTCTTGGGTGTAACCTTGTGCAACAAGTCTTGCCTTGTTTCTAACTACTATTCCTCTCTTATCTTTCTTGTTTCTATAGACCCATTTTGTTCCAATGGCATGCTTGCCTTTGGGTAAATCAACCAATCTCTAAACCTCTGCAAACTAAACTATCGAAACTCATCTTGCATTGCCTCTATCTAGCTTGGATTTGTCAAATCTTGTGTCACCTTCTTGGTTTCTATTTATGAGAGAAATCAAGCAAATAAGCACTTTTGATAATTTTTGTGATTTGTTCTCCTCTGCTTTTTGATGTAACTGACCATAGCAAGTTCTTCAAAGATCTTGGTCATCCTCCTTGTTTAAGTAGCTAAATTTATGTCTCCAATGATCTGGTCTTTAGGATGATCCTTATGAATTCTGGTTGTGGGAATATGACTAACATTCATGGTGGTTTCCAAGTTGTTAAGGTCAGCCTCTGCACTCACTTTTGGTTTAGGGGCAGCAATATTAACAGGCCTGGCAGTACTAATTGATGTTGCTACTCTTGGAGAGCTTTGCTTAGAAGTATTAACTGGTACTTGTCATGACTTTGTTACAACTGCTGTTGGAACAAAAATCCTTTTAGGATGTGGGTGAGTAAATTTATTTTGGTGGTTCACCTTCTAAGCATTGTTCCATACTGGTCTAATTTCCCTTTGACCAGTAATCCTTCCCTTATTATTCAACACAAGTTTTTCTACCATTTTATTATCATGAAAATCACAGTCTTTGATTAAATGATTAAAACTCCCACAAATAAAACAAGCTTTTTTTATAAACTTAAAACCATTCCCTAGTTTCTGAGTCATCATTCCATTCCAGTTTCTTCTATTACCCCTAGGACTTTGACTTTTCCTGGGACACTCTACTTGCTTATGTATGTTTTCCTTATTAACAGATTTCACATTCTCATCAGATTTGATAAAATTGATTTTTGTAAACTTTGGTTTTGTCCCTGATCAGTTTTAGGTCTATACACACTTCATTTTCACTTTCAGTGTCCTAATCTTCAATGCTAGGGAGCACTAGGTAATAGTTGAGGTTTTTTCCAAATTATCCTTCATAGTTTTTTGATGCATCTAGTAATAGTTTCACTCCCTTTAGTTTTATAGACAGAATCATTAACACGACAAAAGAAATAGTCAGGTCTTGAGGGCATGATAGTTCCCAGTGTTAAGGGGGGGGGGTGTGGAATAAGGGGGGACTAATGACAACCCTTCACCTATTTTGAATCTATCATTTACAGGACTATTATCTACATCACTTTCTCTACTGTTAAACACACTATGAACCACTTCACTCTCATTCATTTGACTATCATAACCAAGACCAGCTTTGTCTTTAGCACTTATTTGACTATTTATCAGTTTAGTTAGATTCTTTGATGATTCTTCAAATTTTTCTAGTTTAAGTTTCAAATCATCTTTTCTTTTCAGCTTCTTCTAACTAGTTTTATGGGTCTTTGATAGAGATATCTTTCACTTGGACATCATACTTTAAAAATGCAATATCTTCTTCATAAACAGCTTCATTCTTTTCATGAACAACTATCCTAGCTTCTAATGATTCTAATCCCATTTGATAACCTATAATTTCTAGATTAGATTTATTAAGAGCTTCACGCTGTTGATCATACTATTTTTGAAGAGTTTGATATGATTTTAAGCAATCTTTAGAGCAAGTACGTACCTTAGAGTCTGAACTTGATGAGCCTTGGGATGTATAGGCCATTAGAGCAAAGTTTGTGATGCCTTCTTCAGCCTGAAAGCTCCAATCATAACCACCTATCCCATCTTGAACAACCAAGGCATTTGTAGGAGTT
The DNA here is from genome assembly GCA_026074375.1 of Tanacetum coccineum. Lineage (NCBI taxonomy): Eukaryota > Viridiplantae > Streptophyta > Magnoliopsida > Asterales > Asteraceae > Tanacetum > Tanacetum coccineum. The sequence continues at coordinate 43,080 of BQNB010004248.1, forward strand.
TCCACTAGTACAACCCTTCTTGGAGCATCTCCATTTCTATTCCTTTGATTCCTTGGTGCCTTGCATTCTCTAGCAAAGTAACCTTTCCTATGGTAGTTGTAACATTCAACCTTTGTCTTATCAAAGCCAATAGTTTCTTTGCCATTGAAATTCAGATTCCTTCCTGTCTTCTTTAAGAATCTTTTCACCCTCATGGTAAGCATGGCCACCTACCATTTAAGATCCATCTCTTCATGATCATCAGTATCAATCTGCTCCAGATCTTCATTGTCTAATTGTGGACTATTAGATTGATTAGTAAAGAAGGAAAACATGACATCATCAACATAAGTTGAGGAAGAAGCTTATCCCTGTAAACTAGCAGTAGAAACTTCATTAGCAGTATTAACTGCTTCATTAGTACTGCTAGTGTTTTCTGAAGATACAAAAGCCACATTTTAAGAGTTTGAGCTTGATTGGCCTTTAATCTCAGATTCATACACCTTCAGATTATTATACAAATCATCCATGCTTAATGTGTCTAGATCAGATTTATTTCTCATTATTAAAGCAATATTGTTCCAAGCTAATGGTAGACTTCTTAGCAACTTTAGATTTGCATCTTCCTGAGAGATAACTTCACCATGAATTTCTAATTGGCTGATGAGTTTCTGAAACCTATCATAGGTTTTATCTAGTCTTTCAGATCTTGATGCAGCAAAATTCTTATATTACTGCTTTAGAATGGTTTTCTGTATTTTCTTTGATTCTTTGTTGCCTCTAAACCTGGCCTTGATTGCTTCCCATAAGGTCTTTGTATCCTTTATTCCATGAAACTTCAATAGGTGCTCATCAGGAATGGCCAACAACAGAGTTCTTTTTGCTTTCAATTCATTCATTCTTGCTAGCTTTTGTTCAGCAGTTTTAGGTGGAATGAGACCTTTAGTACCAGCACTAACTAATGCAATAGCAGGTGCATCGCCATTCATAATAAACTCCTAAAGAGCATAATCAGTGTGAGTAAGATATTGCTCCATTCTCATGCTCTAGAGATCATAGTCTCTAGTTTTGAGTACTGGAAGTTTTAGTGCAAACACTGTTTGGGTAGTTTCTAATTGTGACTCCATCTTCTTTTTGAATATGAGATCTTGTATAGATGTAGTGTTCTTCTTATTCGAAGTTTCTCAACAAGCTCTGATACCACTTGTTGATCCATTTTGAACAGATCTTACTTAGCTTATTAAAGCTTAGTTGTGTTGGACAGATCCAAAACAACTATAGTAGAAACTAAGATTGTAAATACAACAAACTATGAGGAATCTAGCTTGTAATACTAAGAAGAACAATGAAACAGTAAAACAAGATCTTGCTAAACTTTCAATATATAATAAACACAATCAAAGTTACAGAATAACCTTGAAACTATGAATACTAACTATATTTACTATGAAAACTATATAAAACTTGATATCTAGATCAATGTCGTAGGGTTCCTTATATAGACCAAGAAAACCCTAATGGGCTTACAAAACATGTTACATGATCATGCATATCTATTCCTAATATATCTCATGCATATCACATAAGCAGTACTAACTATTATTAACTAACAGTACTAATAAACTGACAGTACTAACATTTTGTACTGACAATACTAACTATAACACTAACTGTACTAACTTAGCTTGGCAGTACTAAGTCTTCTCTTGGCAGTACTAAGTTGAACCAGCAGTAGAAACTTGTAGAAGCCCTTAATTCCCAACAAAAGATATTGAGATAGCCAATGCTGATCAAGGTGCCTTAGAACAACAAAATGTTTCTCAAGAATCAAGGTTTGAGCAAGTAAAGGAAGAGGATCATGTGACACTTACTCCGATCCTTGACATACATAAGGCTGATGAACCTGTATAAAGTTCTTCTGTCTCCTTCGACTTTATAAGCAAGCTCATAAATCTTGAGAATCCTTCTCCAGCGGACTATGAGATTTCTTCATTGATGGAAACCTCAGCTCGTCATATAAAGGCAGTTCCTAAAATCACATCTAGTTTCACTACAACTATTCCTCCACCACCTTAATTCTTCAATCCTCTTCTACAACAAGAAACACCAACTCTAACACCAACAACTTCTGAACCTATAAACTCGTTTCCTTCACTTCCAGATTTCTCATATGTGTTCAAGTTCAATGACAGAGTTACCAACTTGGAAAAAGATCTGTCAAAGATAAAGCAAGTTGACCAGTATGCTAAAGCTCTCTCTTCCATTCTTGCTATAGTTGATCGTTACATTGATAACAAACTTGGACAAGCTATAAATAGGGCCATTCAAGCACATAATTTGGACTACAGACAAGAAGCTCCAAATGAGAAGAATAAGTACATAAGACTCATTGACACATAAATAAGAACTATTATTAAAGAAGAAGTTACAACTCAACTTCCTTAGATTCTTACTCAAGCAGTCTATGACTTTGCCACTCCTGTGATTGAGAAGCATGTTACAGAATCACTAGAAGTTGTAGTCTTGAAAAGGTCTTCATCTCAACCACAGTCTACATATGAGGCGGCTGCAACACTCTCCGAGTTTGAACTTACAAAGATACTTATAGACAAGATGGAGAAGAACAAGTCATATGATAAAGCTGGCCATAAAAGGGAACTTTATGATGCTCTAGTCAAATCTTATCAAACTGACAAAGATCTATTTGATACATATGGTGAAGTCTTTTGTTGATCCTAATAGAATAGATCTTACTTAGCTTGTATAAGGCTAAGTTGTGTTGAATAAATTTAAAACAACTATGATAGAAACTTTGATTGTGAATATCAAAGACTATGTTGAATCTAGTCAATGATACTAAGAAGAATTTTAATGAAATGGTAATAAATAAGATTAATAACAGACAGTTTACCAAACTTTCAGCCTCAATATAATACGAACACTCTTAATAGTGTTAGGATACAAAACCTTGAAGCTATATTGATATCAAAATAAACAATTTATAGATATCTAACTCTATGCCCTAGGACCTCTTTTTATACACCAAGGAGTCCTAACCCGCTTACAATATTTTCCTAAGTTATCATGATCTTCTAAAGAAATAACTTATACGTATCTTTTACAAAAATATCTCATACTTATCTCATAAGCAATCTTTATCTTTTCTCTAATAAGTCTTTAATCTCTTCTCTGTCAGCATAAACTCTTCCAACAGTTGTAACTTTTACACCAACAATAGTAACTTTTATACCAGCAGCACTAACTTAATAGTCTTAACTTCCACTTAGTAGTAGTAACTACTAAACAGCATCAAGAGGCTTTTAATCACAACAATCCTCCCCTAAACTTGATAATTATCTTTAAAATCATCATGTTTCTTCATTAAAACTTCATAATCAGTAGGAGGATGCTTCTGAACACTTGATTGTTTCTTGAGTTGTTTTGTTATAAGCTTAAGAAGTTGATAACACATTTCATTCAGATGATCAGTTTGAATCTTTTTGTTCAAAATCTCTGTAATTGTTGCTGGTGTAAGGGGATATCTCTTCTCAACCAACATAAAGAGATGCATGTCTTGAAACCTCACAAAGTGTACTCCACAAGAATCAAATAATTTCCAAATCAACACTTTATTTCCTAGTAGATTTCTCCACACTGTATTTTCTATATTATGCTCAAACAATGTCCTTAGATCACCCCATAGTACTCTCTCATATCCCTCTTCTGGTCTTGTAGATCCATGCTTAGCTTTCACCAATTTCCATAGAGTTTCCAAATCTTCTCTGTCAAAATCTCTAAGCATCTGAATCATGGATGAGTACTTTTTTGAACTTCCATTAGCTCTTATGATTTGAAATAGACTAGTCTTTCCTTCTTTAACAATCTTCCAATCAACAATGATTGAAGGTTTAGTAGCTAATGGTATAGCATCCATTGCTACTTCCTCTTCATTAGGAACAACCTTTATAAGCTTTTTCATCTCAGCTTCTTCTTGATCATCATCTATCTTTTACTTCTTTTCCTTCTCTTGTTCTAGCTCTTCACCGGCTCTCTTTAAGCTACTTTCCTGTGCCATCTATGCTTCAGCTTTCTTTGAGATTTCTTTTACCAACTCAGTATCCTTATCAACAAACATGTTTACCCTTGTCATGGCTTTATCAAATAGCTTCTAAATTTCTGCAAATGACTTGTTCTTCAATTGACTTTGCTTATAACCAGCCATGTGTTTCAGATAAGTTGACATTGTACTTTTCTTTTGTGCTTTAGTTGTTGCCTTGTTCCTCTTTTCTTGAGCTCTTAATGTTGTAAAGTGTTTCTTTCTCTTCTCCAAGAGTTCAACAAACAATCTTGCCTTCTCTTCATCTATCAATTCTTCTTGCTCTCTTGCTTGTAATCTTTTAGCCAATAACCTATCAGCCTCTATCATTGCTTACACATTATCCTATGAAATGTTGGCTTCTTCAACTTTCTCAGCCTTCTCTCTTGCAAGTCTTTCTTGTTCTTCTTCTTCAGCTTGTAGCTTAAAAGCAAGTTCTTCATCAAGTCTTATTTGTTCTTTCATCTTCAAAGGCTTCTCAGGTTCAATCATCTTAGTGTTGTTCTTGTTGTAGATTCACTAGGGTCTCTAAAAGTAATGCTTTTAGCTTTGCGTATTGTTAAAGGTGCTATTGTGGTTGTACTATGCACTGGTCTTGTACCACAATCTTAGGTTTTGCACTCCTCAATTCAGCCAATGCTTGAGCCAAAGTAATCTCTTCAGTAGTAATTGTTGCAGCAACACTAACTTTAGCAATATTAACTACTTCTTCAACAACTTTTTCACTTTGCTCTGCAACAAACACTTATTTACCATTAAAAATATCTGTATCAAACATTTGAACATCATCATACTTCCCTTGAGTTTCATTAACCAAAGTAACTTCTACATCTTGGTCAATGTCATCTATTTTCCTCCCTTGTTTGGATGCATCCTCCTGATCACCCAAACCTTCATCTTCAGAGGAAACCACTTGTGAAGATCTACCAATCTTGAATAATCTTTTCATCCATAGATTTTTTAACTTCCTCTTCCTTTCCAGCTTCTTGACTCTCTTCGTCAAACTAGTAATCTCCTTCGCTTGAGCAGTCTTTGTTGTCTGTAAATCAAGAACTCTATCAGACAATTTTGTACAAAGGTACATCAATTCCTTAAGTGTCAGTATGTCCTCCCCACTTCCAAGTATGTTAACTCTTGAGATAGGTGGGTCATTGGACTGTGTAGGTACATTTTCCTCATTGACAGCCTCATCTACTATAGGCTCTATAGGACCACTAGATTGAGGAATCTCAATGTCTTTTCTCTATTTTCTCCTAGATTGTTTCTTTTGAGGTTGTGATGTTGATGGTTGAATGATGGGTGTATAATGGGGATCAGTTAGCATAGCTAAACCTTCACCCATTTCTTCATAAGCTTGAACCATCATGGTTGGAAATAAGGGTGTAACTGCTCCAGAGAATCCTTTCCCAATCCTTTTCATATTGCCAAATATCTTTTTTATGTGAGAGGGTGTAACAAGAATTTCATCATGAGTAGACATATCACCAACTTGTTTGTCTAGAAAGACTTACACAAACCTTGGATACATTAGAAATTTGACACTACTATCCATATTCTTCACCATACTTTCAAAGATATACTTAGAAAAGTTGAATTTCTAGTTTGTGGCTAAGCAGATTATTGCAATGGCCATAGTGCTACTAAATTCGTTCCATGTAGTAGACTAAGCACTTAGGCATTGCAGAATAGTATGGATCAAAAACTTCCATTGAGGAGAAAAGAAAGCTTTGTAGAATGTAAGTTTCTGAGAAGGTTTTTCATACCCCATTAAAGCAAGTTGCTCAAAAATATCAGCATTGGGTAGACATGCAATTCCTTCAGCATCTTCCAATTGAAGATCTCTTCTTACACTTGTCTCAATGATGATCACTTTCTTCCCATCCACTAGGGCTTGTAACTGAACTTCTCCATTAACAGTTTTTACCTTTGCAGTAGCCCAAAACTGCTCAATACATGAAGTATAGATTGTAGGATTAACCGTTAACACATATTTGATAGGATTCACATTCAAGAAATCCAAAATTTACTCTAACCCCTCACTTTCAGTGGGTTTAGCCAAGAACGCGACCATGTTGTGTGAATCAGCAAACTTTGGAGCAGACATCGTGATGGGTTTTGATGATTAACGATGAAATTGAGTTAAGGTTAATGATTAAAGAGTATATGAAAGATTGAAGTCGATTAAATGAATGAAAGAAACCCTTAATCGAAGTATTTATGAAACTACCCTTAACAGCATTAACGTTCACCAGTATTAGTAAGTTATGCCTAGCAGCATTAACTTTTCAATTGGCAGTAGTAAGTAACCCAACAATAGTAACTTAGTAGTTAATTAAGCCTAGCAGCATTAACTTTTCAACTGACGGTAGTAAGTAACCTAGTAGTAGTAACTCAGTAGTAAATTAAGCCTAGTAGCATGAACTTACAACCAGCAGTAGTACGTTTATGCCTAGCAGCATTAACTTTGAATCACCAGCATTAACTCTAATTCCTTTCTAATCAGCATTGCCATCATCAAATTAATATTTTAACTTACAAATTCTCTCTGTCTATTTTTGATTTCTCTCAATTATTTTAGCTCACAATTCTCTCTATCTGTTTTTGATTTCTCTTAAGTCTTTTAGCTCATAATTCTCTCTGTCTATTTTTGATTTCTCTCAATTATTTTAGCTTATAATTCTCTCTGTCTGTTTTTATTTTCACACATCTCTCTTTCTGTTTTTATTCTTACTTACATCTCTCAATTCTCACAGTATTAATTATACTTAACAGTATAAAGTATAACTAACAGTATTAACATAACAGTATTACGTATAACTAGTAGCACTAATTATACTTAATAGCAGAAACTTAAAGTTACCAGCACTAACTCAAATTTCCATCCATAGCAGTTTTTGCATTCCATTCCAATTATCATTTGTATATAATCCGTTGCATATTAACACAATTAACCTCCCCTCAATCAATACTTCAGAGGTTAACCATTCCAATACTTGCAATCAAATATTGAAATCTTCTAACATCAAATGCTTTTGTGAGCAAATCTACAGCATTCTGATCCGTATGAATCTTGATCATCTAGATAAGCTTCTTCTCATTGTAATCTCTGATAAAGTGGTGCCTAATCTCAATGTGCTTTGTTTTCAAATGAAAAACAAGGTTCTTCACTATGCAGACAGTACTCTGATCAATATGAATCTTAGTCTACATAAAGTTATATCCATAATCCAACAATTGATTTTGAATCCAAAGCAATTGGCCACAGCAACTTGAAGCACCTACATATTCAGCCTTTGTTGTGGAATTAGCAACCACAGTTTGCTTCTTTCATTGCCATGAGATCAATCTACACCCTAGGAATTGACAACCTCCTGTTGTGGATTTTCTATCTAAACTTGCTCCAGCATAATCACTATCAGTGTATGCTTCCAAATCAAAAGGAGAATCTTTTGGATACCAAAGGCCCAATTTAGGTTGACCTTTTAAGTATCTAAAAATCCTTTTCACAGCATGATGTAAAACTTTTGGGTTGATTTGGTATCTTGCACAGGCACACACTGCAAACATAATATCAGGTCTTGAAGAAGTAAGATACATCAGTGATCCAATCATGGATCTATACATGTGTTCATCTACCTCTTCACCATCTGCATTTTTGAGCAAAAGCTTATGGGTTTCTATAAGTGTGCTTGCTGTCTTGACATCAGTAAAACCAAATTTCTTCAAAATCTCAGTCACATACTTATCTTGACTGAAAAAATCCCATCTTTCTTCTGCTTCACTTGCAGTCCTAGGAAGAATGTGAGTTCACCCATAGAGCTTATTTGAAACTTCTTATGCATCATCTTCTCAAACTTAATGCATAATGACTTCTTTGTAGAACCAAAAATGATATCATCCACATACACTTGAACTAACAGAATATCACTTTTGACCCTTCTGATAAACAAAGTCTTTAAATGAGGCATAGGCTAACATAATCCCTTGTTCTTGTGTATACCCTTGAGCAACCAATCTTGCTTTGTTCTTTATCACAATGCCTCTTTCATCCTTCTTGTTCCTATAAACCTATTTAGTGCCTATAGCCCTTTTACCATTTGGTAAATCCACCAGAGTCCAAACCTTTTGTAATTTGAATTGTAGAAGCTCATCCTGCATAGCTTCTATCCAACTTGGATCCTTCAATGCTTGGATTATCTTCTTCGGTTCTTCTTGTGATAAAAAGCAAGCGAACAAGCAATTTTGAAAGTCTTTATGGTTTGTTCTTTGCTGAACTGAACTAAACAAACCATGTTCTTTCAAATTCTTTGTCATTCTTCTTGTTTGAGGTGCTGAATTTAAGTCTCCAATAATTTGTTCAACTCGATGATCTTTGTGTATTCTTGTAGTTGGAATAGGACTGACAATAATAAATGCATCTAAATTGTTTATGTCAGCCTTAGCACCAACATCCTCATCATTATTTGAATAAACAATATTAACAGTTGAACTAACGGCATTGACATTGTTAGTGTTGTTTCCATCACTAGCAGTATTAATATTGTTAGTGCTGTTAATACTAGCATCCAACTCTTGATTAATTCTTTGATCCTCTCATGGCTCCTCTGTACTTGGAACCTCACTATCTTTCCTTGAAGCTTCATTTTCATTCCTTGGATCTTCAGTATCTATCTTTTCATCCTCCCCTGATGGTTTGAATCCAGCATCAGGATATTCCTTTAAATTCTAAGAGAATAGTCAAGTACTATCTCCATTTAAGCTTTACCTGCATCATCACATGCTTTTGTACATGCATTATCATTAGACTAATTCCCTGTAATAACTGGCTTATAGTTCATAGAATTTGTTAGTGCATCAATATCAAAAAGTCAATTAGGTCCACTTCCTGCAACATTAGATGTATTTTCACTAAATTGTACATGCAGGTTCTCTTCTACTATCCTAATTCTACTATTGAATACTTTGAATGCTTTGCTATTGGTAGAGTATCCTACAAAGAACCCTTCATTAGCCTTTCCATCAAATTTACCTAGGTGATCTATGGTATTAAGGATTGTAACAGGACACCCAAATAGTCTCATGAAGCTTAAGGCATGTTTTCTACCTAGAAAAAGTTCATAAGGGGTCTTGTTGTGAGGCTTGATACCAACACCCTATTTTGGACATAACAAGCAGTATTAACTGCTTCAGCCCCAAAAGGTGTTGGCAATTTTGAATCAGCTAGCATAGTCCTAGCAGCCTCTATTAGTGTCTTATTTTTCCTTTCTACTACTCCATTTTGTTGTGGAGTCCTAGCAATACTAAATTCCCTCTTAATACCCTTCATTTCACAAAACTAATTCATTGCCCTATTCTTGAATTCAGTCCCATTGTCACATCTAATCACTTCCACCCTAAGGTATATTAGATTTTCTATGCATGTTATGAATGTTTTAAGGTTTCACTAGTTTTATCCTTAGTAGCTAAAAAGAAAACCCAACTAAACCTACTAAAATCTTCTGTGACAACCAGGGAATACATCTTTTTCATTAAACTCTTTACAAATGTTGGGCCAAACAAATCAATGTGCAACATTTGTAATGGGCCAAACTGACTATTTTGGTCTTACAAGAAGCTCTGTGTTGCTTTCCCTTCTGACAAGCAACACAGGTTTGATTAATTTCAAAAACTTTTGAAGGTAAACCTCTTACACGGTTTCCCCTTACCAGTTTATTCATTGTTTTGAAATTTACATGTCTAGGCCTCATATGCCAAAGATTAGATTCATCTGGTATGGCTTTTGCAAAGAGACAAGTAAGACCTCTTTAAGGAACAACATTCTATAAGTCAACACTGTACATGTTATCCTTTCTAGGAACTTTAAGTAAAAAAATGACTTTCATCAGTTAACTTAAAGTCTGGAGACAGAACAACACATTCAGTATTAGTAAAGAGAACAATATTCTTCTTGTCACACATTTGTGAGACACTGAAGAGGTTAAACTTTAGTTACTTTACAAAATACACATCTTTAAAATCCAATTTACTAGTTATTATTTTACCTTTCCTAGTAATTTTCACTCCTTTGGAATTACCTCCAAAGGCAACAAATTCTCCATCAATTTCTTCATAATCTGTAAGATAGGATTTGTTTCCTGTCATGTGCCTAGAGCATCTACTGTCAATCACTCCTGTATCCTTCAAATCTTGATGTGGATTTCCCTGCACATTATGGTAAGAAAATTAGTTTCTTCTGGGGACCCAAGCCATTACTGACTTGGATCTGCCTTATGCGTCAATATAGTAAAAATATTTAAAGGACATTGATGCACCATTATTTATGGAGACATGGTCTAAAACTTTGTGCTTTGGTCTCCAAACCCAACATGCTGAGGCCTTAACAGCATTTCCTTTGTTTCCCTTAACAACACTAAGAACTGCTTTTGGACTAGCAGTATTAACCCTTGTTCCCTTAACAATATTAACCTTTTGTTAAAAGGCCTTCTAGTAGTTGAATATGCATTATTAATAACATTTTTCATGGGTCCTGCATTATTCATTGATGCTCTTGATTGAATAGTATTAACTGGTCTAACAGCATTAACTGAAATTGGGCCAGACCTAGTTAAGATTGTTCTTGGAACCATGTTCCTTTTTGACCGTGGTGAGTTAATTTAGAGAAATTATGTTTTTTCACCGTTTGAACATTGGTCCAAACTGGTTTTGCAAATCTTCCATTATTATACCAGTTGTTGCAATCATTCTTCAAATGATAAAAACCACCACACAAATGACAAGCTTTGTTGAACATCTTAAAATTACTCCTTAATTTTTGAGACATCTGTTGGTTCCAGTTTCTCTTGTTCCCTCTAGGACTAGGTGTGTTTTGCCTATTTTTATCAACTGATGTTTTCCTAGGAGATTTTACTTGCTTAGTATACTTAATAAAGTTTATCTTAGCAAAACTAGGTTTATTAAACATTTCAACTGTTTACCCTTAGGTACATTTTCTTCATTATTATCAAATACCTAATCCTCAATAATTGGGGCTCCATTTTCTTCCTAGAAGTGTCAGGTTCATTAGTCTCAAAAGTAGGCTTTTCAACTACAGACTCACTGACAGACTCATTGACATCAATAAAATCATATAGACTATGATAAACTAAATCAGATTTTAGTGGCATAAAATTCCCAGTATAAGGAGGTGGGATAGCATTATACCCAAATCCTATTTTGCACTTATCTATTATTTGTCTATCTAGAAGTTTACTTAGGTTTTTTGATGAATTTTCAAATTTTTGTATTGTAAGTTAAACCTTATCTTTCTCGTTTGTAGCAAACTCTAACTTCCTTTTAAGCTCTGTAATATCTAAATCTCTTAAATACATTTCTCGTTTTAAGAGTTTATATCTTCCTCATACACAGACTCATTTTTCTTAAAGATTAACAGTCTAGCTTTTACAGATTCTAAACCAATTTTATAAGAGACATCACTTATCCTACCTTTTCTTAAGTCTTTAACTAATTGTTCATTTTGTTCTTTTAGATCTTTTACACATTCTAAACAAGATGAACAACAATTTAAGTCATTAGATACCTCAGAGTTTGCTGAAGAAGTTGAACTTGTTAAAGAATAAGCCATGAGAGCAAAATTGGTTGGAGCTCTTCTGCTTGGTCACTCCAATCATAGCCAAAGCCATCATACTGAGACACTAAGGCATTTGAAGTAGTTTCCTCAACTGGTACAGTCCTTTTGGTAGGCTCCATGTTTCTATTGTCTTGATTCTTGGGTGCCCTGCACTCCTTTACAAAGTATCCTCTCTTGTGGCAGTTGAAACACTCCACCTTGGACTTGTCAAACCTAATTCTTTCTTTGTTGGCCATGTCCAGCTTCCTTCTACTATTCTTCAGGAATCTTCTTGCCCTCATAGTCAACATAGCAATGTTCCACCTCAAATCCATCTATTCTAGATCATCAGGATTGATTTGTTATAGATCTTCATTATCTAGTTATGGAATACTTGATTTGTTATATATCTTCATTTTCAATAGTTGTTGAGCTATCAGTAGCACCCTGAGTGCTAGCAGTATTAACACCCTAAGCAGTATTAACTGCTCTAGTTGCACTGTTAGTATTACTAGAGGACAGAAAGGCTACATTGTGTGAGTTTGTGGTTGAGCTAGATGTCCCCTTGACCTCTGATTCATAAGCCTTTAGGTTCTTAAAGAGGTCATCCAAACTCAATGTCTCAATCTCTAGTTTGTTCCTCCACACAATAGTATGCATAGTCTATTCTTGTGACAAACTTCTCAAAAACTTTTGATTTTTGTCTTCTTGAGGAATAACTTCACCATGCATCTCTAGTTGACTAATTAGATTTTGAAGACTTTCATAAGTTTGCTCAATCACTTCTGTGCTAGATTCAGCAAAGTTTTCATATTGTTGCTTCAGAAGAATTTTTTGAGTTTTCTTTGTAGCAGTATTACCTCTAAATCTGTTCTTAATAGCCTACATCAGTGTCTTAGCATCCTTGTATGAGTTTTCTTTGATGCTTATTAGGTAAGGCCATCAACAAAGTGCTTCATGCCTTCAACTCTTCCCTTCTTTGTGCCTTCTCTTCAACACTTGTAGTATGGATAACAGTCTCCTTACCATCAACAGTTTTTGTTACTATGGGTGCATTACCATTTTCTACGATCTCCCGTAGAGTGTAATCAATGCATTGTAGGTACTGCTCCATCCTCATCTTCCAGAGATCATACTCGCCAGGTTGGAGTATAGGTAACTTGATGGTTTGAGTAGATTGAGAATCCATTGCTTCTTGAAAAAGTAGATCTTGTGTGTAGTAAAGGTTCTTCTTATTCAAAGCTTCTCACAAGCTCTGATACCACTTGTTGATTCCAATAGAATAGATCTTGCTTAGCTTGTATAAGGGTAAGTTGTATTGAATAAATTCAAAACAACTATGATAGAAACTTTGATTGTGAATATCAAAGACTATGCAGAATCTAGTCAATGATACTAAGAAGAATTTCTATGAAACAGTAATGAATAAGATTAATAACAAATACTTTACCAAACTTTCAGCCTTAATATAATACGAACACTCTTAATAGTGTTAGGGTTGCAAAACCTTGAAGCTATATTGATATCAAAACAAACGATTTCTATATATCTAACTCTATGCCCTAGGACCTCCTTTTATACACCAAGGAGTCCTAACCGGCTTATAATATTTTCCTAAGTTATCATGATCTTCTAAACAAATAACTTATATGTATCTTTTACAAAAATATCTCATACTTATCACATAAGCAATCTTTATCTTTTCTCTGATAAGTCTTTGATCTCTTCTCTGTCAGCATAAACTCTTCCAGTAGTTGTAATCTTTAAGCAGCTGTAACTTTCACACCAACAGTAGTAACTTTTGTACCAGTAGCACTAACTTAACAGTCTTAACTTCCACTTAGTAGTAGTAACTTCCAAACAACATCAAGAGTATTTTAATCCTAACATCTTTACGTTGAAGAGGAGTTGAGATGACATAGACAAAGATCCCCTCTGCTGGATTAGACTGAGGGATGAAACGAAGCAAATCAAGCAAGGAAGTTGAGTCATCCAGAGATTCAAGGTCAAAGGAAAAGAAGTCTTCAAGTACCTCTAAAGACGCCTCCCAATCTCAGCATAAGTATTCTGGCAAGTCTTCCCATACAAAGGAGCCAAGTCACATAATTGATGACTTAAGAGTGCAACAAGATCAAGAGTTCGACACGGGTAACAATGATGAACAACCCGCTGACAAGGAGGTTTCCAAGGCTGACAGGTTCAAGAAACCCGAACGACCTCCAACTCCTAATTCTGATTGGAATAAGAGACAACATGTTGACTCCTGACCTCCTCAGACCTAGATTAGTTAATTTTCTCTTACTAAAGAACCTCATACTTCATTCGATGAGCTCATGGATACCTCATTCGACTTCTTTGCATTTGTCCTGAATCAGTTCAACATTAAAGACCCGACTCAAGAAATTCTGGTTGGACCGGCATTTGAGCTACTCCAAGGCACTTGCAAGATTCTTACAGAATTAGAGTACCATCTTGAAGAATGTTCCAAGGCCACAACTAAATGACTCGACTGGCATAATCCTGAAGGCAAGCCATATCCGTTCGATCTCAGCAAACCTCTCCCATTGATTCGAGATCATCGAGGCCGTCAAGTTATCCCTCACGATTTCTTCATCAACAACGACCTGGAATATCTAAAAGGTGTAGATTTAAGCAAACGGTACTCAGCTTAAGTTACGAAGACAAAGGCCGCTACATATGAGATCAAATAGATTGAAGACTTAGTACGAAATTTATGGAGTCTCGTAACGGTGAAATATGATAAACATGCCTACTGGGGTAATTCACACTAGGGTCCCAAACGTCAACATTTCTATGGGTTTGCTGCCAACATGTCCTCGTCAAATGATGTCTACTCCAGAAAATGAATCATTGCGGTTACCAGACTTACGATTATGAAGAAGTATGACTACGATCACTTGGAAGAGACTGAAGTTCGTTGAGAGGATCAGAAGTTGTACAAGTTTAGAGAAGGTGATTTCCTACGACTTCGCCTACAAGACATAGAAGACATGTTACTTCTACTTGTTCAACAGAACCTGACCAATCTCATAATCGATGAACTATATGCCTTGTATGTGGCATTACGTATGTTCACTAGACGGATTATCATTCAAAGGCGGATGGAAGATCTTCAATTAGGTGTCAAAAGTTACCAAAAGATGCTCAAACTTACCAAGCCTAGCACATTCAGGTGAAATCTAAGGAACAAGACCACATACAATGCATATTCAGACCTTAAAGGAGTGATATATAAGGACCAGAACAACAGAAACAGATTGATAAATAATAGCTCCTTTGGTTAGACCGTGCCCATGGCATTTTCGAAGCATGTTTTTCAATCTTAATCAAGCGTCAGTTAGACTTTCACATATGTTTTGAGAGAAATTTCTAATTTCAAGCAAAAGACGGTTCAATAACAAAGGTAGAAAATATCTATTTATAAAAGATTTTCTCATTTGTTCCTATGATGTTAGAGACTCTTCATTAAGTTCAATAAACCAGGTTTTAGCTTTATCGCAGACAGAAAAGGGAAAAATAAAAAGCTTAACAGCTTCGCTTTGAGATTCACCATATTTGAACATGTCACAGATTGCGAGGAACTCACGGATGTGGTCATGCGTGTAGTATATTGGATATCATAACACAAGGTAGGATTAGAGGGTTGGCCGATTTCTAGAGAGAAATAAAGAATTCTAGTGAGAGAAAAACACCTTTAGTGAGTGTATTATCAAATGAACAGCCAACCCCTTCCCATGGCTGGAAAGGGGGTATAAATACATGTGTTTAGTGCCCCTAAGTGGGCTATAGAGTAGGCTAACATGTAGGTAAAGACCCGGCCCAACACCATAAGTCATACGGTAATTAAGCAATTAATATTAAGGCTACAATCTAACCTATGCTAGACATTACACGGGGTGACGTGTCTTTTAACATGGCTTTTTCTTATCTTAACAAATCTCCCCTATGGAGGTCACCCCAGCAAATATAAATTGAATCCTAGCTATCTTTGAATTAATCTTTGACTTTGGCTCGTAGTCTCTTGATTCTTCAAGATTAGTCTATGTACTGAAAGTAGTGATCTTTAAGCTTTCTTCCTTAGACTTGTGTGATCTTTGAGCTTTCTATGAGATCATCATCTACAGTAAATCTCTTAATCCTCCTTGTTGTGGAGTATTGCCTTCTTGTGATGTTGTGACCTTCGGACCCGCATGCTCATACTTTTCTGGATCATGATAATACTCATTAGAGTTGCGGAAGCTGTGTTGTAGGTCTTTCATTTGTCATGATGTCTTTGATTAGTAACATTAAGTGTGAGCATGGGGTTGTGAATTGACTCCACTGGAACGAGGTATCTCCATCTCTATCTTTACGTGAACCTGTAATAAAACAGTTAGCAATAAAGCTTGTGGACGAATATGGCTTTGTCATTCGCCTGAGTCTGGTTGGATTAACCTCTGGATCCGTGAGGACCGACCTGTGATCAGGTAGATTCATCTTAAGAAGAATCTCCTTGACAGGATTTCCAGTATAAGTATCGGATCATCTAATGTACAACCATCAGAATCACCATACTTGCCTGTTCTCTTTATCGGAACGTCTCAAAGCAGACAACACGATAAGAGTGAATCGGTTAGTTACTATCTTACCGATTGATGAGAAAAATTGATTTGAAAATCAATTGACGTATCACTTGAGAAAGTATTTTTGTGACACATCAAGAGTGTTTTATAGCACAGAATCAAATTTCATCAGAAACACATTTGTTTTGAAAGATATACACAGTCAATGTGCTCGAAAATTAGTTGTTGAGCACATCAAAAGGTTTTTCAAAAACTATATGTCAATTCACTGCTGGAACAAGTTTGATTCATGAAGAATCGCACCATCGTTGCTTTCCATTTGTTACAAGTTTAATACATAGTGGATCTCATACCAAGAGCTTGTTAGATGTTGGCTCTAGAAGGATTTCCATCTTCTTTGTGAGTACTTTCGTATCACTCGAATGTTTTGGCAATACCACAAGGATAATGCGTAGGACTCTTAAGATCTTACTTGTTATCATAGTGTGTGATAAGCAAGCATAATTTGTATTAGTGTCCTAGCAAGATTTATGGATGATCTTATGGCTCTAGACTCTATAGTGCACTTTTGGTTTTAGTAGTCGGAGGCTGGAGCAGACTGCCACCTTTTCAATATCATCTAACTCGGAGTGAGAGAGACGATAGAAATGTATTGATCTCCATGAGAAATAAAACAAGAATCCTTTGAGGGATCTTAAGTGGCTAGGAAGGGTTGTGCAGCGTATCACCGGGTCTATGATACTTGTCTTCAATGTCAGCAATCAACAATGTAAATCTGACAGCATATATTGTGACATGGTTTATGCCTAATGTTTAAAGAGGGCTGCTTTCTTTTCACCCTTTATCTTAACATGTCTTTTTAATTCTTCAACCCCTTCAGCGCTTACCGAGACTTCATTACTAGTACCTTGTTGGATATGTTCCAGTACTAGCTCCATCTTAGTCCGCACTATTCTCGTATTCTCACATAGCCATAATACACCATTCGCTCCCCCTTAATATGTGCATCGATATTCGAAAGATTTTAGCACATACAGGAGAGCATACTTTTGAGTCTAAAAGATCACATTTTTATCAGATTTTCATATTTAAATCGCATTCTCTTCCCCTGTTAAAAATTTCAAACCCATTGAGATTTTGGATCTCAATTGATTTAAGTTAGGAAAATTTAGGAGAAAATGTGTTTGATTTATAAAAGCCGATAATGGAATAGATTCATCCTCCCCCTCAATTACTAAGGGACATAGTTTGTGTCAATTATGAAGAGTTTTTTCTAAGGGTTTCAAAATTTGACACAAACTCATAAAACTGTATACTGACACAATAACACATCTTAGGCACTACTTAATAATATACATATTACAACCACATATATTAATATATATACCATAAGAGATGGACCTTGATTGCAAAGATTATGTGATCATTCGGTTCTCTACAAAAGTCTATAATCCCCTTCTCTTATTCGTCCACCAACAAAGCTTTCTAGGTTATGGAAGATCCTCCTTGTCTTAAGCCGTTTCTGAATGGCAAACATGAACTCCTTGTTCTATCGACATCTTTCGTTGACCAAAACCGTATGTTCAAACTAGGATTCATCCTGTTAACCTTGAATTCCTTGACCCTATAGTCCAGTGCCTCATCAATTTGCTGCAGAGTGCCGTCATTGAACTTGTGGATCTCATTGAAGCGCATGATCATCTAAACCCATATTTATCTTGAAATGTGACGGCTCTTGGAGAGTCAATTACTCTGAAATTGTGCTTGTACTCAAAGCTAGTTGCATCCCATCGCGGTTTGGTGAGGTTTAGCTGAGTCTGGTAGCTCTCAATTCCCAGTTGGAAGTCTTCTACCCGTTGTCTAATAACCAAGTTTCTGGTTCATAAGTTGACTGCAGTAGTGAGAATCTTCTTAACTTTTGGGTGTAGATGAGTTGAGGTGACTTGAGGTTTGATAGTACGATCTTTTAAAGTTACTCGAGTAAGGGATATTTGAATCCCTTTCCGCAATAATATGTTCTTGAAGATCAGCTCTACGAAGGACAATCTTCTTCATGTAATCGTACCCATATAAGGAGAAGACTTTAATTCTGACAACACTAAGAATTCGCATATGAGTCTGTACACCTCTGCGATCACCTTCAGATGTGTGTCTGTCAATGTAGAATCATTATCTTTAGAACCACCAGTAAGAGATACCATACATAGCAGCAACATCATACTTGCATTCTTCTTCAATCCACATCTGATCGGGTACCATTTGCTCTAAACCCACATCAAGACAATAGTCTTCTTTTATTTTCGAGATGGACAATGCAGGTTTGCTCCCCTTGCTACCATATCTGAGATACTCTAAATCTTTGTTGAAGAAGAAGTCAGATTGAATTGTGACCTGACCTTGTAGTCCACCCAGTGGTAGTGGTTTGCTGACATTATACTAGACGGATTTGCATCGTCACGTAATAGTATGAGTAGTTTGTGGTCATTCTTCATTTGGATGGGGGTGAATACATCAGGATGGAAAACTTTAAACCTATTTCAAATGTAGGGCTTCTTGATCTTTTTTGTTTGAGTTCAGGTGAAGCTTTGCCTTTTACTCGTACCAGTCCATAAATGTTGCCATATCACCGGTCTAAGCAAGTAACGAGTTCTCTGGTGGAGGTGCATAGGTAGACGCAAGAGCAGAACCCAGTTGTTCGTTGGGGACAGGCAGGGTCAGAATGGATGAAGGACCAGGCAGGTTCTGGTGTAGCAGGTCTGTCTTCCTCAGATAGTGGCTTCCACCAATCTTATTTTAAATTCACCTTAGGAATGCTGATCATTTTGCCTAATACTCTTCATCATCAGACAAATAGCCTATTTTATCGGGGAGCGACTCAAACATCCATATGTAGATCTTCAGGAATTGATGAAACTAACGGCTTAAGTCTTGAGTCAGTAGTCGTCCAAGCTGTATATTCAGCTAAAGCCGCTGTCTTTGAAGAGCTTGGAGCAGCTGTGCTTTTCGACTGATCACTCTGGTTGGTGGATAGAGGTAGAGGAGGAGGAGGTAATTGAGACGATCCAGAAGCTCCAGAAGCTCCAGAAGCTCCTGGAGTTCTAGATGTACCTGCTGGTGGTGGAGGAAGAGGTGGCTGATAAGGTGGAGACCCAGGTGGTGTTTTCGGTGAATCATGTCTCTTTATCTTCTTTCTTCGTGCTTTAGCCAAATCAGTTAGGAGCTGGTCAGTATGATCACGGGACATTGACTTCTCCAAAGCTTCATACATCATCTTGTGATCTTCATGAGCTTGGTAGGAATTGGATTCCCACATGCGGTGGTGAAGAATCTCTTTCATGTCGGCTTCTGGCAAGTCTCTGAAAGCCGTTCCTTAAGAGGGAGTTGATAGCCAGTCAACATCATCAGTGATAATTTCGTCCACTGCTTTGCTCACCTTATGGGGAATATCAAGATTCTCCAAATTGTACAGCATGTTCCCTTGTTTGTCTAATCTTTCCTCCAGGGCTTGGTTTGCCTCTACATTCTCCATATGTTGTTACAAAGTTCACCAATGCGCCTGGATTAAGATCGATCTGAGGAGCCTTGTTGTGGTTAAGGTGGTATTGGTAGAAGAGATGTTGTTGTTGTGATTGCTGTGACAGTTGCTGTTGATGTTGGTAGTGGTGCTTGAATCGTTGTAGAGACTGGTTGAGAGACTATGAAATCAATAACTGGGGTGGTCATTAGAGGGACAAAAGAGGTGTCCTGATGAATGGGAACAGTGACCATTGACTGAACCTCTGATTCAGTATTAGTTTTCTCAGGTTCGTCTTCCTGTGACTTCTTGACAAGGATCTGTTCGGCCAAGCTGAGTTCCTTCGTCAAGATTTTGTAGAGAGACAAGGATTACGTGGAGCTTGTAGGTTCTTCAAGTATCACTTGATCTTCAGTTGGGAGTTTAAGATTCTCCTAAACATTTGGGTAAGCCGATGTAGTGAACTCTTCATCCATTTGCTCAGGGTTTTGTTGAATTGAAGTATTAGTGACCTCAAAGTCCATGTGTTCAAGGTTTGGTCCAGCATGAACATCATGACTTAATTGATGTTGAGACACTGCTGCACACCAGGGTTTGATCCAGCCTGGCCTTCATCTTGTATACCAGGGTTTGGTCTAGCCTGGCTTCAGTCTTGGCTCATTTGGATCACAATGAATGACTTCCTCATCGGATCTTGTCTCACTATCAGTCAGACCAAGTTCTGCATATAATGAAGAAGATTCATCATGACCTGAGGGTTCAGTTTGTGTAGAAGTGCACCTCTGAAAGATGTACTGATCTGCAGGGCTCTTTTTCTTTGGATTCTAAAGGTTGAGTAAAACTTGTGCAGCTTGTTCAACCCTGACTTTCTCTTTCCCCTTACACTTAACCTCTGAAAGTGGTTGAAATTTCCAAGAGTCTGGTTCCCTGAACACTACAGGAGGAAGTGGACCCCGATGCGCACCATGGGCTTTCTTTAAGCTTTCTTCAATTTCCCTTTGCGTATCAGCCTCTTTATCACCATACAACGGTTCCTTATCTGGAACACCTTCATCAACAACTTCATCAATCAGCTGTAAAGAGCTCTTTGGCTTTCGCTTCTTTGTCACATTACCATCTTTAGATCGTTTGGCTAGAGATAGTGCCTCAGATGTCTCCGTAACCAGCTTTTGTTTCTTCTCCTAAGGCTTGGCATGTGCAGGTTTAGGTTGTTGAGACTTGGAGGCCTTGGCGGCTGCAAGTTTTGTGATTGGTGCTGCTTTAGGTGTTAAGGGCTTAGATTGCTTGGCTGATTTGGGTTTGGTAGCCTTAGCAGGTTTAGGTGCTGGAGAGTCAGGATCACTAACTTCTTTCACCAGCAAGATATCTTTGATGCTTTTAGCTACTTTCTCTAGGTAAGATTGTAGTATTGTTCACCTCGAAATGTCATCGGTATGGTCATTCGGAATAGGCATCCAAATACTTCTCTGTTTGGTTCCCTTAGCGCCTACAACTTGAGATATCCAGAAGAACTGTCTTATTAGGCAAATGAAGTGGAGAACTGGTCTGGGTGAACTTGTACTTGCTTTGTAAGTAATGACGATCAGCTTGGTGAACCTTACACTCGGATAATAATAAGGGTAGCTTTCTTCTTTCCCTAAGTATGTTGTGCTAGATTCTTTTTGTCTTCGATGAATGTATGGATGGATTGGGAGGAATTCTTCCACATTTTTCTGAATAATCGATTTGGGATCGATTGACGAAACGCCCAAAAGAATCTACAACACTGGAGCTTTTGGTTCTCAAAACCATGAAGTCTTTCGTAAGACACAAATTTTTGATTGTTGTGAGTGCTTTCATGGTTGAAAACATGTCATTAGTACGACATTAAGATTATGGTTCTGACAACTTTCGGGTAACCCATAATCGTTGACAAATTTTGTAGGCATTCAGGAGTTGGAGGTGAATAAAATGGATTGTTGGTGTTGACTGGTGTGATCTGAAGTGCGTCTCTGAGCGTGTCTTTGGTGAGATCGAACCATTTCTTATCTAGTTGACACCTGTAACACCCGGTGATTTTCTCATATCGAACAGTGTCCCAAAACTGCTGAATATAGATTGATGGAATTGTCGAGGATAAGAATTGTAAAAACTCTCAAGAAGTTGGTGTTCTTAGAATTTCCACGCATCTTGTAGATTGGATTGCTTTTGCGACCTTTTAAACGTCCATATAGCGTTGCTTTTTCTCAGGCACCCATCTGATGGAGCAGGATTAGGATTTGATCATCAATAAGATGTGTGGTGGTGGTGGTGCCATAGCATGTCTTGTTCAGCAGGGAGCACTATAATTAACATAGGCCATTGTATTGCACAGTCACATTCACAAAAAGACGTATATATAGAAAAGGAGATGTTAGATGTGAGCAGATGCTTAGGAGTTAATCAATTATGGATTAGATCCAGGAAGAGGACACTTAGATCATATTATAGTAGAGATCAACAGATGTTGTCAACTCTTGAGTCAACGAAAGTTAACTCATGGAAGAGGAGACAAAATGCAATGACCAAAACACAATGACCAAATGCAAATTGTCAAGCGATACTAGACAAAACCAGGGTTTTAAAGCATTACTAGGCAAAATGCAATGGGACAAAACGCATTTGGTTAGCAAAACGCAATCACAAAAAACGCAATGTATATTTTCTAAGAAATATACAAAATGCAAGTCAAATCATAACGCAATTGAATTAATTTATTAAAAATACTCAAAACACAGTCAATCAAAACGCGATGAACATTTTATACAAAAATCAAAACGCAGTCAAGCAAAACGCAATCTATCCAAATCGCAAGAAGCAAACCGCAACAGGCAAAACGCAGGCAATATAATATTCAAAATAGGCAAAACGCAATCATTTGAATTTTTTTTGAAATGAGGGTTTTAATATTTTAATATTTTTAAAGGTCTTCATAGCAAAACGCAATGACTTGCGTTTTGACCTGTTGAACATTTAATATTCAAATCGCAACTCATATTCACATAGCAAAACGCAACCATCACTAACTAGGCAAAACGCAGACAAGAACCCCCATAATTTTCCACCAAACGTAACCAAGAACATCTATCAAAACGCAATCAAGAACACATCTTATTCGCAGATTTCAACTTCCAAACCAAGGCATCCTAGGTAAAACTGGATCAAGATATACATTATACGATACTCACTAACCGATTTAACAACAACAAACGCCCATTACAAACATCTTACGACCATGTTCTTGACACAAAAAGTCAAACTTTATTCGAAAATCACAAGGTCCTAAAATAGCTATTGGGGAAACAATTAAGGCATCAACTAAGCATCATGTGTGAGTTATCTAAAGCTAACCAGTACTCAAAAGTCCAAATGAAACATCTACACGAATTGGGTGATTGGAGAAAGCATGAAAATCTACACAAAGGAGGATATTTAATGAGATTTAAGCCCAATTAATAGATAAAGATTTTACGGCTTATAACTCTCATAACACTAGTTACCTCATTAACACACACCCCATATGATTATAGATAAATAATTAATCATTACCCTAATCACGAAAAACATATCAGTTGGCCACAAATTTAAGCAATATCACAAAAGATGTTTGTTTTGGGTTGAGAGAAAAGTGAGATGGTTTGCTGGGTTTTTGTCCAAGTCAAACACGCTAGGTTATTTATACCAATGTAAAGATTCAGCTTATGGCAAAAATGGTCCCTCACTTGGTTTCCGTTCATTTCATTTAGGTTGTAAGGATACTAAGGGGTTTTATTTAAATTCGCATAAATGCACAATTTGGTCCTAAGGTTTTTAAAATTAGGAATTAGGATTCAACTAGGAATGTACCACATAAGGACCCTATTTTTTGCACAATAAACGACAATACTTTAGTTTTTTTTTTGAGAGTTAAACTCCCTCAAATGTAGCCACGTTAATACAAAACCTTTTTTATTTATTTATACGATGTGTAGAAAATGTCCTCGTTAGATGTTATAAATTTGAAAAAAAGACTCCTCCACCCTCAATCAATGACCCGTTTTTCTTTTCAGGAGTTGTAGGCGATGTTTGAGTGTCAAATTTTGAGAAACGCAAGTTCGAGTGATTTTAAACAATACATTTTCAATATTTGATGAAACACAACTAATTTTCATGAAGAATATAGACGGATAAATTATTGGATATAAAAGAAGACTTATTCTTCTTGTTCAAGAAATAATGCACGGGTAGCCGTACACTAGATCGAGGTTTTTTTTGATGTTTGATCCTTTTTCCATAATATTTGTATTTTAATTTTTTTTTTCTGTTGTTCTTTTTATTTCTTTTGTTTTTCTTTTGATGGGCTCGTTCATTTTATTTGTTTGCTTTTTACATTGTTTATTCTTTTTTTTTTTTTTTTTTTGCCTTGTTAATGCTTGACTTGCTCTCGGCTATGGATATAATGTATCCTTGCTGGGAGAACTTAATCACCCGTTGTTAGGAACAACCGTCTTTTTGGCGACATGCTTTCCTCAATTTGAAAACCGGGTTACAGTCTGAAATAACTACAAGCCATAAAGACTTGTTTTGAAAAGTTTGAACTTCCGTTCAACGTCATTTCAAGGCTAGTGTCATTATTGATGAAATTGTTGGTCAGGTATATGTTATCGATAAACACAAGACATGTCTGAAAAAAAGAAAAAGAAAACTATATTTTTGGTATTTTCTATTTTCTGATTTTTATGGTTTTTGTTGATTTAAAATTTTTGTATTTGCTTTTTGGTTTGAGTATGCACATATTTACATTGGATACTTAAAGCAAATTTGTTACTCATTTGTATCATCCTGAATACATTTAAGTATCTCTGGCTTCATACTCTTCATGCCAAGCCTTAGGAGAATAAATTCAACTCTCTCTCTTGACAATGCCTTAGTGAATATATCCGCCAGTTGATACTCTGTCCTTAAGAAATATAACTCAACCATTCCATTCTCTACTTGTTATCTAATGAAATGATGTCTGATGTCGATGTGTTTAGCCCTGGAGTGCTGGACGTTGTTGCAGCAGAGGGCAATGGCACTCTTGTTGTCACAATATAGAGGGATGTGATTATATGCAAAGCTATAATCGGACAATTGAGACCTCATCCATAGGATTTGGGCACAGCATCCAGACATAGCTATGTATTCAGCCTCTGTTGAAGAGATGGACGTGCTAGTTTGCTTCTTTGATGACCAGCTTACTAACTTATCACCAAGTAACTAAGCACTGCCAGATGTGCTTCTTCGAGTGTCTTGACAACCTGCATGATCTGCATCTGCGTATGATGTTAGTCCTATGGAGGTGTCTTTTGGATACCAAAGCCCCATGTTGATGGTTCCTTGAATATACCGAAAGATCCGCTTAACTACTTCCAGGTGCTTTTTAGTAGGCTTAGATTGATATCTAGCACACATGCACACAGCAAATACCAGGTCAGGTCTACTGGCTGTAAGATACATCAGGCATCCAACCATACCCCGATATCGAGTCTGGTCAACAGGGATGCCTAAGAGGTCCTCATCCAGTTTTGTCCGCTCCACTATGGGAGTGTCAACATGGTCACTGTTATGAAGATCAAATTTCTTTAAAATCTCTTTAGCATATTTAGATTGATTTATGAAAATGCCTCTAGGATTCTAAGAAATTTGCAAACTTAAGAAAAAGAATATTTGACCCATCATCGACATTTGAAATTTAGAGCTTATTTTATTAGAAAAATGGTCACAATCTCGAGGATCAGTCGAGGCAATTGATATCATTTAAATATATTGTGAACATGAAGAGGGTGTTTTGCTGTTTTCTGAATGAATATGTAGGGATCGACTACACCCTTGGAGAATCCTTGAGCAAGGAGAAACTTCGACAAAGTGTCATACCATGCCCTTGGTGCCTGCTTCAAGCCGTAAAGTGCTTTCTTCAGATGGTAGACGTGATTTGGACGATCTGGATCAACAAAGCCTTCAGGTTGGTTGAAATATACTTCTTCTTTAAGCTTGCTATTTAAAAAGGCAGTCTTCACGTCCATTTGATAAACCGTCATGTTTTTGCTGGCAGCATTGACAAGGAAGATTCTGATATCTTCAAGCCTGGCAACCAGGGCGAAGGATTGCACAAAGTCAAGACCTTCCTTTTGACGAAATCCTTTTACAACTACACGTGCCTTGTTTTTCAACACATCACCATACTCGTCGAGTTTCACCTTATAGATCCACTTAAGAGCAATAATTTTGGCATAGTCCGGAGGAGGAACTAGTTCCCATACGTCTAGTCGATCAAATTCATGGATTTCATCTTGCATTGCTTAAAACCAACAGTCTTCAGTAACCGCTAATTGGAAGTTTTTCGGTTTGACTTTCGACATTACAGAATTGTAGAAGCACCACAAGGCATCGATTGCAAGCTGTTTCCTTGTGGATACTGGTCGAGAAGGATTTCCAATAATATTATCAATTGGGTGAGAGTCGGTCCACTTTTGAAGATGTTCATGAGGTTGAGTGGAGTGATTCGGTTCAGCTATTGAGATTACCCCAGATGATGATGCTTCAGAGCTCAGTTCTGGAGCAAAGACATTAACAAAGGGTTTGGGATAAACCAAAGCAAAAGGATTTACTTCAAGAGAATGCTCAGCTGCAACATCAATATGTACAAAAGAAGATTGATGATCCAAAGATGAGGATGAATAACTTTCCAGGGGTGCATCCGGATTAACGGAGATGGATACCGATAGACTGGTTTGATTGACTGGAACTTGAGCTGCAGGAGTAGGTGGTACCAGTCTAGCAGCAGGTGGATTCTAAAAATATTCATCAAACATCGACTGGAACAGAGTCTCCAATTCATTAGTGGTAGGAGGTACATAAGTTATAGCAGGAGCATGATTAGGTACGAGCCCTGAACTTATAGGTCCAAGCGTCAAAAGGTTAGGAGCGGGTCCTGGACTAGAGTGTACAGGAGCCGTTTGCCCAGTCAGCTCATCGAATATAACGTAAATAGTTTCCATGATTTGTCGGGTACGTTTGTTGTAGATTCGGTAACCCTTCTTGTTTGGTACGTAACTGACAAAGAACCCAATGTCTGCTTTAGCTTTCAATTTACCAAGATCTTCACTGTCGTTTGTTGGGTAGTAGAGAGCCCCAAAAACATGAAGAAACGAAAGATCCGGTTTCTTGTCATACACAAGTTCATATGGGGTTTTATCGTGAAGAGTATGTATAAGGGATCGGTTTTGGGTGTAACAGGCAGTAGCCACAGCTTCTGCCCAAAGAAACAATGGAGCCTTAGAGAAGATCAGCATAGTCCTTGCAGCTTTAATAAGAGTGTGGTTCCGTCATTCGAAAATGCCATTTTGCTGAGGAGTTCTCAGAATGATCTTCTCGTGGGTAATGCCAACGCTTTCATAATAATCAGATAAGTATTTATTAACAAATTCGGTGCCATTATTAGTCCGCACAAACCTGACAGTTTTGTTGAGACCAACTTGAAGTTGTTTTAACAGGTTGATTACGAAAGCAGGAGTTTCGTCCTTGGATCTCAAAACTTCACCCATGTAAACCTGGAGTAATCATCGACTATTACTAGAATGTATTTCTTCCCATTAATACTCTGCACTCTCAACGGACCGCATAAATCCATGTGAAGGGTGTGTAGAACTTCCATAAAGGTGTTAATCGTCTTAGGTTTGTGGGTACCTTTCCTGCTCTTTCCAAGTTGGCATGGTGAACATAGATGATCTTTTTCAAACTTTAACTGTGGTAAGCCTCTAACAAGATCTTTATGAGTAAGATAATTTAAAGTACCAAAGTTTAATTGATTCAAACAACGATGCCACAACCAGGGCTTATTCTTTGAGGCATTAGACAATAAGTAAATGGGAGAAGACCTCATCATGTCTTTAAAAAAATGGTGTATAAGTTTGTGCCACGACTCCTTTAATTAAGGTCGACACCATCTAAGTCTCTGACGAAATACAGTGTGATTTCTGAAGGCAACTTCAAGATTTGAATCACAAAATTAACCGACAGAGAAAAGGTTGTGTCCAAGTCCTTCTTCATAATATACCATGGAAATTACACTGTCACTAATGACATAATCTCCATAACCCATAATTGTACCAAAATGATCGTTTTCGAATCGCAAGTCCCGATAAACTTTTATACAAAATTCCTGAGTTGTGAGTGATCTCCAGTCATATGTTTTGAGCAGCCTGAGTCCAAATACTAGAGAACGATCTGTACAACCTGCATTGGAACAAAGGGGAAAATGGATATTTGGATACATTGGATCCCCAATTGCAGTTGGGGTCTGGTTGGTTAGTGCAAGCAAGATTATATGCTACAGGAGTAATAGTTTCATGTGGATTAGCTGGCATACAGTCACTCTTAAGAGCAGTAGACCTAACTAAAGGGCACTGTCTTTCTAACGGGAGAATTCTACCAGTGGGCTTCCATTGTTTTGTAGGCAAGACTTTAGGTGGAGTATTCCTAGTTAAAGGGCACTGATCTCCTAAAGGTAATAATTTGCCAGTGGGACGACACTGATGATCGATAGTGGTAAACAATTTCCCTGTGGCCTGCCAAACTTGCTTAACCCACCAAACTTTAGTGGCAGGGGATTGCTTAACAAAACACTCAGACCGCACAACACATTGATCTTGATTAACAGAAATTAAGCATTTGTTACAAGTTTTGTAAGAAGTATTAGAATTTAAATTAATTACAGTACGCTTATAGCTAATACTAGAATCAACATGATTCTTTTGTTTCTCATTCGACTTATTCATCCTAGAATGGGCTTCTACTTGTTTCAAGGTACTTTTAGCTGTCAAGGTCCTATCTTTCTTTGTATTGCTCTTAGGCTTTGACCTGCTAGCTGCAAAGGCACCTTTTACTCCTGTAGAGGGAATTCTAGGTGCATTAGTCGAATTTATTTTCTGGTGCTCAACTTGTGCTGGTGTGTTATGAGTTGAGGTTTTACATGGTTTGATAAAAGTAACTCGCTTTTTCCTAAGTGAAGTGGTAGAGGCATTTTGTTTATCGCGAGGACTAAAGTCTTTAGGACACATGCCTATTACATATTCTAACAGCTCCTGAGAGTGTTTAGTGTAACAAAAAGTAGATACAAGAGAGGTATCTAATGGTCTTTCCACCTTAGCGTCCTCTACTATTTCACGAAGGGTTTCTACACTTTCCTTAAGGTGTTTGATATATTGTGTTGAGGGGGAATTGGTTCAACATCTATAGGATATCTACCAGGAGCTAGCACTTTAGGTTTACTATCAGGTATAGTGACACATTTGGAATTATCATTAAGTTGAGCCTTAAGGTTTTTAATTTCAGATAATAAAGAGTTGTTCTGGTCAGTAGTTTTGGCATGCGTTATTTTAATTGAATCATACAATTCTTTATATTGATGCTTAACTTTTTCATTTTCTGCCTTAAAGCGTTCATTGAGATCGTGAAGGGCATTGAGCTTTGCAGTTAAATCTTTGTTCTGAGAAACTAAGGCCTTAAGGTCAAAAATAGGATCTGCATCACTAATTTTCTTTGTTAAGCGAGAGATTTTCTCCTTTAATTCACAGATAGTATTGCCTCAACTTTGAATCTGTTCATTTAGTTTCCCGATCACAAATAGTGAATCAAATGAAGGAGCATCCGAAGACGTCACTAGTTTTTTATTTCTAAAACATTCTTTGAGATTTTGATATTTTAATTGTAAGTTGAAGTGTTCAACCTCAAGTTTGGAAAAATGTTTTATCATTGAGTCATGGTCATCATTTTGAATCTTGTTTCTCAGATTAAAATTTCAGTTCAAGGTCGGGCAATACGTTTTTGAGAAATATGTGAAAGCATCATGCTCATGTCAGAGAATCTAGTACACCATATAAGACAGAAAAAAGTTTTCTTTGCAGTATAAAACAAATCTTTAGACAAGCATTAAACAATTAAGTTCTCACTATGATGAGAAGGTTTTCAGTTCAATCTCGCACTCTTTAATCTATTTCATTCTGGTTTCCACCTCGGCTTCCACAAATTTTCAAAAAATGCTTTTATTGCCCTAACTTCAGTGACCAGAGATTTTTGAACTTTGTCAAAATGTTCTTTGAGTAGATTGAAAAATGGAATTACTTCGGTTAAG
>BQNB010004248.1:83475-106686 GCA_026074375.1 Tanacetum coccineum
TTGGTACTTTAAGTATTGTTGGTATTTTAATAAATCTA
Source organism: Tanacetum coccineum (assembly GCA_026074375.1). Taxonomy (NCBI): domain Eukaryota; kingdom Viridiplantae; phylum Streptophyta; class Magnoliopsida; order Asterales; family Asteraceae; genus Tanacetum; species Tanacetum coccineum. The sequence continues at coordinate 83,514 of BQNB010004248.1, forward strand.
CAAAAATAAATCAAGAAAAATAAAATATTTTTTTGTATTTTTTAAGTTTTTTTATAAAAGAAAATAAAGAAATATAAAATTTATATTCACAAAAAACGATAACTTCACGGGGAATGGTCTTCAAGACACTAATCTTCAAACTTCAACACTCGTTACACACTTCCCCGACAGCGGCGCCAAAAATTTGATTCGAATACTATAGTCTATATTTAAAAAATATATATATATATATCCTAAAATACCATATAAAATACCAAATAAGCTATAGTATATAGAGTATCCCGTTTGATATAAAAATTGCTTGAGGACAAACAATATTTTATCTCCCGAATGTCGTATCCCGACGAAGTGTGAATTGAAAACATTATTTCGGTTCGTGATCGCGTGCTTGAATATTCAATATTTTGGATTTTGGGTTCTAAATCTAAAAATGCAAAGGAAATGCATATAAAAGGCACACTAAACTAGAATTAAAGGCACAATTAAATTCTAACGATAATTAAAGCAATTAAAAACTAATTAATAACTAAATTATACTAACTAATTTACTAAAAATGACAAATTAAAACTCTAAAAACTCAAAATGCAATTTTTTAAGCTAAAATGCATTAAACTATTTTTAAAAACAAAGAAATTATTTTTTTATATTTTTATTATTTTTAAAACTAATTTTAAAGCTTTTTAAACTAAAAACTCAATTAAAAATATTAACTGAAAACTGAAAATTATAAAAAAAATCAGAAAAGTTCTTAAACTAATTATAAAAGTTTACGAAGAAAAATGGAATTCACAGCTTACTACAATAAGCTATGAAAATTAGAATAAGCTGATAAGCTAAAACTAAACAAGTTGTATTAACTAAATAGCACAAGACATGTATGAAAAAGACCCAAGGGCGCGTTGGTTGAGGTGTTGGTGTGTTAAGGGGGAGGTCACAGGTTCGAACCCCGTGACCTACCTTTTTGTGAAAACATTTTTTTTTTTTGAAAAAGCTAGACTATAAGCTAAAATAAGCTACTTTAACAAAGGACTTAAGGACAATGCTTATTAATAAGTTAGAAAAAAGCTATTCAAAAAGTGATAGTTTAGAAAAATTAAGACCTTATGCATTTGTTAAAACTTGTTTGGAACATAGTGACTTAATAAGCTCAAGAAAAAAATAATAATGCTACAAACAGATTAACCCTGAACTAAATAAAGCACAATGGACTAAAAATAAGCAATTTAAAATAAGCAAAAAAAAACTACAAAAACACCATAGAAGTTTGACTCAAAACACAGATATTATAGGACGTGGTCAACTTTTTTTGCTAAATTTTAAGTCCTATAAGCATTTTCAGAATATACCATATCATAGTTTCAGCAAGGTCATGCATAAAAGATTAGAAGACAAGTGCAATTTCTATCTCGCTACAATGGTACAAGAAAACAATTAAACACACAACTGTACAGGGATCAATACGCCGTATCCCAAACCCTAGGATACGCCGTATGGTTCCTGTAAAAACAATTAAATACTGGAAATTAAATATTAAGTTTTTAAAACTGATAACGTCCAGACACGTCTATACGCCGTATCCAGAGGGGTTCGATACGCCGTATAGAGTATCTGGGAAGACAGACTCGTGCAACAAACAATTAAAATGTGATAAATAATTAAAATGACCGGGTTGTCTCCCGGGAAGCACTTTTGTTTCAGCTGGTCTTTAAGTTCGAACTTTTTCCTTTCTTTATTCATCATCAATTCGCTCACACTCGTCCTTGTGTGCGAATTTCTTCAAAATCATTTGGCATGATGCGTACTTATTGCAAAATTTTATGCCGAGCACAACGTCTTTTGTTATATCATCACCATCAATGATGGTAAAACATGTAATAATAGAAAAACTTCTGACGAAAACAGGTATATCGATCAAAGTTCCGGTAGACTCTTCCCTTCATCCTTGTCCTTAATTATGGAATAATAAAAGCTTTTGGACATTAGGTTAATGGACAAGGAAGGGAGGAGGTCAGCGTTAATATACTTATACCTGATTACACAAGAAAATTTCATTTTATAATAGTCGGTTTTAACAAAAATTGGCTCAAAATCAACATCTCGATTCATTTTAGGTTCTAGAGGTGTGTCCAAATCATTTAATTCTATGTAGTTACCATAAGTTGGGTCAAATGATTCATCACCCTCTCCTATAAGCTCTGTTTTTGAATCAAGACTTTTTATCACAAAGACCCTTTTGATTATGCTAGTGGAGGGCTTAATACTTTTAAAAACAAGTTTTTCTTCCTCGACCCTTAAAGTGATCTTTCTTTTGTAAACGTCAATCTTGGAATGGGCAGTCGACAAGAATGGTCGTCCGAGGATTATAGGGACATCGTCATCCTCGGGTATGTCCAAGATGATAAAGTCTATAGGGAAAATAAATTTGTCAATCCTTACTAGCACATTTTCGGCAATGCCCCTTGGTTGTTTTATGGTTCGGTCAGCCAGTTCGATGGTCAATCTAGTGTGAGATAAAATTCCTAGACCAAGGTTGGTGTGGGTATAAAATGGCATAACGCTCACACTTGCTCCTAGGTCAACAAGGGCTTTATCAAAGCAGATATTATGAATAAAACAAGGTAAAGTAAAGCTCCCTGTGTCTTTTTCTTTCTGAGGCAAGGTGTGATCATAAGCATCCAGAATCTTCACATCTTGTGCCTCTTTCCAATCATCACAACCGAAGTTTTGCAGTCGTCTTAGGAAAGGGACTGTTTCAGAAAATACGCTCCTGTGTTGTGTGCCCGATACAACGTATGGACCACATCCGATATGGCATATCTCAGAAAAATTAGCTTTAGCAGTTAAGATCGATTTAACTTGGTCTTGAGGGTTTGTCTCTGTAGAGCTGGGCAGGCTTCCAAACCCTCTTTCTTATAAGACCATGCTCATCTATCCGATTTGTATTTCCAAGGTCTTAATTGAAGCTCCTTGATTTCTTATTGTTGCATCGGTAGAAGCTTGGATCTCTTTGATTATGTTCGAGTTTTGTTCATGTCTTTTAGTTGATTCTGCCATAAATTTGGTCAGTGATTCTTCCAGGCTTGGTCTCCGATCAGGATACGAAGAGTTTCCATTGTTTCGTTGGTAGAATCCTGGCCCTGCTGCTCTATATTGTCCTCCAGGTTCATAGGGTGCACCGAACTATGTATAGTAAGCTTCTTCTAAAGTTTTTCCTTCTTCCTTTTATCGACAATCCTTCATATAGCGTGTTCCCTTGCGTAGTTCGCATCCGACCTGAGCAGCATACACTTTCTCATTTACTTTCTTTATTTCTCGTCCGAGATTGTTAAGTTGGGCTTGGATAGCAGAAAGCCCGTCAGAAGTTTCAGTACTTCTGGTCCTTAAAGATGTTCCATTGTGCCATTTCTGAGAGTATTCAACCATTCTTGGATGGCTATTTTATCATCAGCAGCAGTTTTGGAAGGTATGGCACCCTTTGAGTCCAGAATTTGTCGAGTTGGAACATCGAGCCCATTATAAAACAAGATGACTTCATGCATGTCGGCTAAGTAATGTTGAGGGCACTTCATCAGCAATTCTTTAAATCTTTCCCATACACGGAAAAGGCTTTCATCGGGTTCCTGCTAGAAGTTGTTGATTTCCTCCATTTTCTTTGCGGTACGGGCAGGTGGACAGTATTTGTTTAGACATTTAGTTTTAAGAACTTCCCAGGTTGTAATCGAGCCTGATGGTTGGTTCCTTATCCATCTGCTTGCGGCTCCGGTGAGGGATACATGGAAGGCTCGAAGCATGATTTGATCTTGAGTTACTTTTGGGATGTGAAATAAGTCAACAATCTCTAGAACCTTCTCGATGTGCTCATTTGCATCTTTGTGTTCTGACCCACTGAAAGTATTGTCATGAAGTTCCTTGAGAAATTTCCCCTTCAATTCAAAGTAGGTGTCTTGGTTGATCATGGGCCTAGTAACGCCCGACCCGTAATCTCCTCAGCTTTTGCTCATGTACTGCTCCATTGTTTCCGTCATTGTTTCTCTTACTTCTTCCTCTGATTATTCCTCGATGTCAAAAATGTGATCAAACTCTGGTGAATTCGATTCTACGAGACTTGGTGTATCGAAAAGCCTCGCTCTTGAGCGAAATTTTTGTTCCGGGTTTTCAAAAGGTGAGAATAGTTCCTTTGTAGAACTTCTTGTCATGCACTACCTGAAACAAGTGACAATAAATCGGTAGGATATGTCCTGATGAGAGAAATCAAATGTTGAAACGAAACAAATGGAGTTTTGGTCTGCTACTGTATCAGATGACAGATACGTCGTATTCAATTGATCCAAATACGCCGTATAGGTCTGTTGAATGTCAGTACGCCGTATTGAGTTCACAGAATACACCGTATTGTTTGGAAGAACATATACATTGTTTAGACTGTAAAACTCAATACGTTGTCCTAAGCAGAAGGTTAGATACGTCGTATCCAACTGGTGGATACGGTGTATTAGGTGATCAATCATAACATAATACTATTTAAAAACAATTAAATACGGGAATTTAAACAAACAATTTAAACACACAATGCGGATAGATAAAAACAGAATTAAATAATTAGATTACACTAAACTAAACTAATTAATGGTTAATTATTTGGTTAATGGTTAGAAATACTAATAAGAATAATGTTTAATTAATTCACTCCCCGGCAGCGGCGCCAAAAACCTGATGTGCTGTCGTGTAGGGTCAATTATTTGATTATCAAGTTTTAAATTAATATTTAGCCGACAAACCTAAAACAACACTTTAATGGGCAATGTACCCGGTCAAGATGGAGTTTCGCGGTAAGTAGAGTGTTGAACACTAAGAGCGAAACATTAATCCTATATTCTATCAGTATTTTAATTAGTTCTAATTAGTCTATTTACTGGTTAAACCTATGCTATATACGTTGTCTAATGATATGGGGGAACATGTTTGGTGGAGACATATATCAATTCAATAGACAATAAACACAAAAGAAGAAAATTAGAACATAGAAAAGCGGTACAAGCAAAATGATAGAAAACTGTATTAGCCATATTAAATCGAGTTTAATGTTGGTTTGTTTGTTTTAGTGCAATGATTGACTTATCTCGAAGTGGCATATCATTCTTAAGACTTAGGCGGGACATCATCCTAAGACCTAGACACGATTAATCCTATCATAATTAACGCACAAAAACTTTGAAAAACAGTCGAAGTGTGATGAAATCGTTTGAACACAACAAAAGTTTTGCAGAAGACTACCTAACTCAGGTTAAAACTTAGCATTAACCCTTGTCAAGTCGCCTTAAAATCATTTGAAGGAAAATGCTTTGATGGTTCATAAAAACGATAGGAACTGAGAAGCTTAACCTGTTGAAAACCGTTTAACAGATCATCACTCAACATCTCTATCAAATTTTAGAAAGATATCCCGAGGGATATGAGATGATACATTCCCATGTAATTTCCGCTATCCAATCACATATATGAAACCAAGATCATAAAGCAAAAGATTCTTTGAAGATTATCAAGATACTTGTGTATAACACAAAAGTTTTGGTATCTTGACATTTTAGAATATATTAATCTTTTTGCTCCCCCTACACATGTGCATCGATATTCGAAAGTTGTTTTACACATGCAAGGTTCAAGCTATTACATATAACAATTGAATCATTAGCGGTCAGTATTTTTAAGTCACATTTTCTCCCCCGATCAAAAGTATGCAACTTTTGTATGGTTTTGATCAACAATGGACTTAAAATAAATTTAAGCTCTCCATCAATCAATGAAGATATAGATATACTACTTTAACGTACAGATATTCAATAAATATTGAAACAAAACCTAAAATATACGTAGACGAGAGTGATAAATCATTCTGTCTAAAGAAGCAGCCTGTGGTTCGTTCCAATCGCTCAGCAACAGAATCAGCAACAACTTTTCTCACATGCTAGATTAAATACTTCTCATGTAAGAAGAACGGATGAGTCCAAAAATCCTTTGTGAGCATTTCTTGCAAGACTGTTAGTAGCACTGATTCTCCCCCTCAAACATTGACCCGTTTTCTATTTAAAGAGTTGTAGTCATTGTTTGAGCCGGAGAATCATATGTTGTGAGCAGCCTAAGTCCAAGTACCAAAGGGACGAATCTGTACGACTTGCATTGGGGGTATCATTTTGCACTCAACTGGATCATTGACCGCCTTTGTTTCTGCATTAGGGGGACTGCCGATGGAAGTGTCCTTTAGTTTGTAACTAGTGAGAGGCTTCTTAGAGAACCTAGGTGTCACAATGACATTATTAGCAAGTTCACTAGTACTAACGCTTCCTGATTTTTCTAAAGGCACTACTTCAAGTTTAGTGGTCCCAGTTAAAGGGCACGTATTACCTAAAGTAAATTTTCTTCCTGTGGGCCTCCACTTAGAACCAACACTAGCAAATATGTTTCCAGTAGCTTTCCAAACTTGCTTCACAGTCGCATCATTATTGACCTTGGGGTTTTTACAATTCACAGAATTCAAATTTTTAACACCACACTTATTATGATTACCAAGAACCGAACATTCATTACATGTTTTGCAAATAGAAACAGACTTCGAAATAAATCCAGTACGTTTAACACTTAAACTAGAATCAACACAATTCATTTTATTCAAACTCCTAAGGGGATTATCTACTCTCTTCACGTTCTCACTCCTAGATGGCAAATTCCTATGGGTCTTCGTCTCGCACTTAGATTTTGACTTGCTAGCTTCAGTGACAGATTTTATTCCTGTAGACAGATTTACACACACGTTAGTCTGTTTAACTAAAGATACTGTCTCTTTCCTAGGTAAAGGAGTATTGGCTTCCCTATTGTTTCTTTTCTAAGGAGGGACATACTTAGGTGTCATGGCATACAACCATGAGCAAGTACTTTGAGTTTCTCAGGGACAGCTGCTCTACTACTCACATTACTATTACTTTCTACTTTAGACTTATACAAATCTTGATAACGCTTTTTAATAAACACATTTTCATCCCTAAGGCTATTATTCTTAATCCTACTGCAATGTGTTCTCTTTTAAATGAGTATTTTTAGTTTATAGACTTGAAATTATAGTGTACTCAGGTTGGGTTGGCACTAACTTCGTTCATGTACCGTGTTGTGCTTTAAACTTCTGTGTAACTCATCTTTTCCTTGAAGCTGATCTTTCACTTGTGATTTCTCAAAAATACAATTTAATTTCAGTGGGTAGAATTTTACAAACCTGTGGATTTTCAAAACATTTTTTGTACGTTTGAAATTTAAGCTCGAGTTCTTGATATTTCGTTTCAATGAAAGAACATCGTTTTTCTTTTTTTTTTTTTTTTTTTTTCTTTTTTTTATTTTTTTTTTTATTTCTTTTTTTTTTTTTTTTTTTGTTTTTTTTTTTTCTTTCTTTTTTTTTTTTTTTTTTTTTTTTTTTTTATCTTTATTTATTTTTTTTTTTTTCTTTTTATTTTTTTTTTTTCTTTTTTTTTGGTTTTTTTTTTTGTTTTTTATTTTTTTTTTTTTTTTTTTTTTTTTCTATTTTTTTTTTTTTTATTTTTTTTCTTTTTTTTCTTTTTTTTTTTGTTTCTTTTTTTTTTTTTTTTTTTTCTTATTTTTTTTTTTTTTTTTTTTTTTGTTTTTTTTTTTTTTTTTTTTTTTTTTTTTTTTTTTTTTTTTTTTTTTTTTTTTTTTTTTTTTATTTTTTATTTTATTTTTTTTTTTTTTTTTTCTATTTTTTTTTTTTTTTGTTTTTTTTTTTTGTTTTTTTGTTTTTTTTTTTTTTTTTTTATTTTTTTTTTCAACAAGTTTAGTTGTTTCACCTTTAAAATCTCAGCTTCAAGTACCAGATTTCTGAGTTGTTCTCACGAATTAGATTATGGTTCACGTCTCATGGCACAATTATTATCGGGAAGTAAGCACGACAGAACAAATTTCTTTTGTCGATTCAGCTAGCAAACACTCATTTTGAATCAGGAGATTTTTATTCTCTATTTCTAAATTCTTCTTATCAATAACACATTGATCATACTCTTTGTCTAGCTCATCAAATATTTTCATGTATTCAGATACTTCTTTGAAAAGATTATCTTCTATACCTTTAACATGCGTTTTGAGTTTTTTCATAAAAAGGAATTATTTCTTCTACAAAGCACTTTTTGGTATGTTCAAAACGCCACTCCCCATTTGTTATATATGAGGGTATCGTTCTGTCTATGACAACCTTATCAAACTCTGGAAAACATGCTTTTAATATTTTTAACTGAGTGTTAACTTGACTCTTGGCTGGACGAGTACGAACAAAGTTAGTTACAGGTTTAGACTGGTTATAATTATAACTAGCAACTTCATTAGCTGGTAACCAATAAACCTATTTACTAGACAACTACTTTTGAGGCACAAAGGTATCATACAAACTATTTAACTTAGCATAATTTATTGGCTTAGATGACACTTTGCATAATGGGTCTTAATCCTTTTCGAACATCTTAGTTCTTACTAATTCAAGCTTGACTAAGGTCTCTTCACTATCATATACCCTAAAGGGGGTATGTACAGGATCTACAATTACATCACCAAGATACAAGGTTGGGTGACACGGCTGACCTGATTTGAGATACATTGGATTACGATGACCAAGAGCAGATTTGTGTAAGTCCTTTGTGGAAAAAGTTGGTCGTTTAGATAACATAGGGACCGTTTGAATAGGTTGACCATACAATTACAAAAGTTCCGTGACAACCTTGTTAGTATTTCTCAACCAAACTAATTCCTCTAGATAACTTTATCAAGAGCATTTTATCTGTTTCAACTTTTCACTTGCTGTTTTCAAAGACTTGTTGATCGACATGTTGTTAAGTTGTTTTGTAAAGACACAAGTTGTTCTTCAAGGTCAGCATTTTGTTTGTTACGTTCAAAAACCAGTTGTTCTAAATCCTTTTTAACTTTACTTTGTTCTAGATTTTGAACCTGTGTTTTGTATCTCTCTAGCTCAGCTTTTAAGGAATCATTAGCAAAGCTTTGTTCCTCATTAGTTTTAATGTGGCCCTCAAGTTGCGACCTCAAATCTTCTAGAATAGTAATCACAGATATTTCACCAGTTTTGACCAGAAGATACATCAGTTGGAACACTTTCAACTTTGTTGTTTAATTGGTATTGATGATATGAAATGGTGTTATCATGATCATCGATAACCGAATCAACATCGGAGTCTAGCTGTTCTCCCCCGTGTATCTCTTGTAATACCTGAAGATGCATATTATCTAAGAAGTGATTATCATAAGTTTGTACCTCTGAATGAAAGTCAGTGTCATTACTGGTGCCCTGTCCAGTAGATGGACCAGTCTGCATCAGATTGGCCATGAATGATGTCGCTGCATGAGGTGCTTCATCGACATCAGAGGCGTATGCATCCTCATGGCTTACTTTAAATGTCGTAGTGGTAGTGATGGCCAATGGTTCAGAATAAGGTGATGTACACTCCACATCTGCCAGAAAAGCTTCAGCCTCTACATCCAAAATAGCGCCTTTCTCTTTAGCTTCCATAAGCAATGCCTTGTCTTTGAACCACTATGAGTCCTTTGCTCGTTTCTTCTCCTTGCATTCCCTTGCCACATGTCCTTGACCACGGCAGTTGTAACATGTCACCACCTTTCCTTGAGATCCGGTGTCAGTATGTTTTCCTTTATTACCCGAAGCTCTTCGTTGAACATTCTCTATTGTAATCTGACCAGCTTCACTTGACTCTTTATCAGTTGTTGTCATAAGAGATATGAACGGATCTTGAGTGGTTGTTTGTGTTTGATTGAAATCAATTAATGCTCACGGGATTTTACAAATCCTTGATTTAAACCGAGAAAAGAATCGTATCTTTCGTGAGATTTTACAAAATCAAGAAGAAACCGTAAAACAATAATGAATTAATTTTGAGATACGTAGAAGGAAAAAACAAGGATATAATTTCCAAAAATAGAAGATTATATCCCTTAAATTTAGGAACCAAATATTTACTTCCCACAATTAACCGCCGCTAGGATAAAATCAAATCCCTTGATTTTAGGAAACAAGTATTTACTTTCCAAAAATATAGATCTCCTCCTTTATTAAAAAAATATGCCGAATCCCTTGTTTTTTTTTAAAAATCAACCGAAAGTTTTTTTTAAAAATAAACCGAATTATTATTTTATTTTTTTTAAAACTGCCAAAAGTTTGTTAAAAATAGCTGAATTTTTTTTTGTGATGAATAGTACCCGATGAACAGTACCGTGGACAGTGTCGTGAACAGTACGTGAACAGTGTCGTAAACACTGTAGTGAACAGTCCCGTGAATAGTCCCGTGAACAGTAATTTTTTTTTTAAACATACAAGATCAAAACATCTACCACTTAGGCTTTTGATACCAATTGATGGTTCCATTAATTATTCATCTCACAAGAAAGATTAGCTTATTGTTTGACAGTGTTTCAAATACTGGTACTCCACTATTCAAATCTTTATCAGTTAATTAAGAGCATGATTGCTGAAACATAAACGGGTCACCTACCGGTCTAACTAAGCTTATAATTCAAAAACAAAGACAAAACGTTATTTGTGATCCTATTGGTCCAGTAATATAAAATACGATATAGAGAGCTATCCCGGTATCTAGATTACTTGGTCCGTATCACTAGATCCAGTTGAGTAATAGGTCGCATATTCAAACACATAAACATGTATGAGGTGATAAACATAATTAGACAATCAACGATAAATTAAAAAATCGATTTTAAAACAAACCAAACAATGAACTTTCATTAAGATGGCTAATACCCGAGGGTATTAGCCCATAACCATTGTAATTATACAAGCGTAATCAAATAATGAAAATCGAACGATTAAGAGAGTAAAAATTACATGATGTCTTCTATGGATTCGTGATCAATGCTTGACCTTGGTGGTTGATCTCCTCTTCTAAAATTCATCTTCAATGAGTATGGTATAAAGAATATGATATTGCACACTGAAAACTCATTTTTGAGTCTTCTATGTATAATGTCTGAAAAAGACTCGATACGCCGTATCTGGCAAGGTTGATACGACGTAGTAGGCTGGATTCCTTGGAGTGCGTGCTACGTTCTTCATCAATCAGTGATATCATTCCCAATTTACTTTATTTACTGTATCTTCGAATAGTTATCTTCATGGATACGGCGTATGTAGACAGAAGGGATACGCCTTATTAGGAATTGGTCAAACGCGTTTTCTTGTGAAGTCTTGGCGCGGATACGCCGTATCTCTTTTGTTGGATACGGTGTATGTAGTCAGAAATCTTCATTCTTCAAATGCCTTCGTTTTAGCTCTAATTTATGCGCCTTTTAGCTTGTCACAAAACACTCCTGAATTACTGCATTTATAAACTATAAAGCAATTAAGTACCAAATAATGCAATAATTATATAAAAGTGGGCAAAATAGATGGGATAAATGATATAATAAAGTGACATTATTTGATGTCATTAGTTAAACACACTTTTGACAAGGTTCAACCACCTCTTTATTATTAACAAGTTTATTTACATCAAATTCAAGATCATTAATTTTACTTAAAAGTTTTAAATTCTTACTTTTAAGAGAGCGTTTTTTATTTAAAAGTTTTTCCAATGTTTTAGCAAAATCCTTGTTGAACTCTAGGAGTTCCTCATTCTCCTTTTTCAATTAACAATATTTAAATCAATAATAGAACTAGATGGTTTGGATACTACCTCTTGAGAGTCGATTGCCATGGGACATGTAGTGTCGTTTTGGTGTTTGTCACCGTCTTCACTATCTCTCTATGCTCCTCCAAAAAAAGACTTATTCTCCTTCGGTTTTCTACACTCGCTCACAAAATGGCTTTCTATCCCATAATTGTAGCAAGCTTCTTTTTGCTTCGAGCTTTCACCACCTTTGTTCCCAAAGCTATTACCTCGGCCTTTACAGAATCGATTACCACCATTACAAATCAATTTATATGTTCGAACCGATTATCCTTGCGAAAGTTCCTAGCCAACAAATTAAATGTCTCAGCTTCTTCATCTTCATCTACGTCTTCATCACTTCCATCTTGACTATCACTATCGTCACTAGTTTGTTCCCAAGTAACTTTAGCTTTAAGAGATAAAGACTTGACCTTTTCTTTAGTAGTGGTCTTGGAAACTACGCCATCATTTTCCAAGATCATTTCATAGACCTTAAGGTTCCTGAATTGTTCGTCAAGAGGAAGAGTAGCCAAGTCTTTGGCTTCTTTAATGGTCGTCACCTTGGCTCTCCATTTTAATGGGGGAGCATGAAGAAACTTTCTCACGTGATTCTTGCTTGAGTAGTCCGGATTAAAAGATTTAATACTAGTCACAAAAGCGTTGAATCGTGTGAAGCCGCTATCAATAGTTTCTTCATTAGAGATTGAGAACTTCTCGTATTCTTGAGTGAGAAGATTAATCTTGCAATTCTAGACTTGTGAATTGCCTGTGAGTGATGATTAGTGTATGCCAAACCTCTTTGGCAGTTTTACACATGAATACTCGCTCATACTCTTTACACGGTAGGGTGTTGTAAAGAGTCATTTTAGCTTCATTGTTCTTGTTAAGCTTTTTCTTTTGATCATCTTCAAGAATTTCATACGGCGTTTCCTTTATTAGCTTGGTTTCCGAGTCTTCAACTTCATAGTAGAAATCGCCGTTTTAAATGACTTGCCATAAGTCAATGTCTTTGGACTTAATGTAAGTCTCAAAGCGGGCTTTCCAAAAGCAAAACCCATTAGGTTCTAGCAAATGTGATCTTTTCATAGAACACCCCTTAACACAGTTCTCTTAAGTCATGGATCTTTACTTAACTTTATCAAAAATCAGAGTTACGATTTAGAATTTTTGAAAAATAAGTTTTCAACTTGAAACGACTTCTCGAGAAGGTTTCAACGCTTGAAAACTTACGTAAAAAGCTCTGATACCAATTGTATAACCATAGAGGAGGGGGGTGAATATAGTTTTCTTAACTTCTTCAAAGTTTTTAAAACTTTAAGTCTTAAAAGAGCCGAGTGGTGTACTAATCTACTTAAAGAGGAGAAGAGAGAAGAAGAGACACCACGATATATACTAGTTTGGGAAGGGGGTTTAGTCCTTCTGTACGTCCAGTTTTGATTCCACAACTCTGATACTACACTAGTATAATCCTTATGGTGGACTACAAACCGTATTACAATTTAACTCCGCCATCTTTCAACAAAGCCTGGTGCTCACAAAGAAGAGTTACTCCCTTTGGTATTTCACCCTCAGAATCAACCCCTAAGAACCTATGATTCGACTTAACCTATAAACTCTAAAATCCTTCCCCTTGGAAGCTTTCCAAAACCCTAACTAGATCCCCAATAATCTAGGCTTGATCCCTCGGATACAAGGCATCCCTTACAACTCGATTAGATAAAAAGATAGATGGATAAACTAACTCCTAACCTAACCTAGAGACTCAATTCTAAGAAAGGGTTGGAGAAAGAGGACCCTCGACAAAACACATAAGTATGGATTAGGTACTTGTGTGGCTATCTTACGGAGATGTGTTCACTTTAATAGAATGATAGATGAGAAGTTTGGAACACTTGATGTTAGACTTAAAGGATTAGAGAAGAGAAAAAAAAAGTAAAGAATGTTTGCAAGAGGTGAGGAATACAAAAGCCAAGGGTGGGTATTTATAGGCAAAAATCTCAAATGTTGTAAAAACATTTCGCGAGTGGCGTGCTACCCACGCGTTAGTGCGTGGACAGAGTGCTAGATTCTCAAAATGTTTTCTTCAGGATTTTAGCTTTTTAAATACCCACACTTGTTAAACCCCCAATTGTACTTCATGCTATGACCTTTCAGTCATTCTTACACTCAATGTCAACCAACTCAAATAGCCATTTGATAAAAACATTTGTGAAGTATTTAAAAGCGTTTTGCTTTTCGATATTGTAAAGAGAGAAAAGAATTATCAGAAATGGGTAGTTTAGGTATACCTCAAAGTGTAACTAGCTTAGATGGAATCTAACTAAAGGTTTGAAATAACTAGTTAGAATACAAGAGAATATTCTTGGAATATTATTTTCTTGGAGAGAAAGGGGGAAGAATTTGAAATTCGAATTTCAAATTAAATTTGCCACATGTTGGATAAGAGAGAATGGGTTGTGAATGAGTTAGAGTGAGTTGGCATGATGTGATAGAAGGGAGCCTATTGATCTTGGTTTAAAATAGATGGCGATGATGTGAAGAAGAGTGGTAAGTTGGATTGGTGAAGTGGCAAGATCAATAGTAAAAAGAGAGGTATGTTTGTTTTATGAGTGAGAAGTGTATGTTTGTGAGAGGAAGCTAGTATGTTTGTTTGAGATGAGAGTTTAATCTAAGGGTTGAGAAGAGAATGAGGTATTTTAGATTGATGAGGTGACTTGATCAAAGGTAAAGAGAAAGTGTGTTTATTGTGTTTGTTTGAAATCAATCCATAGCTGGAGAAAAAGGGGAATAGAGTGTGGGTAATTGGATTGATGAATTGGGCTTGATTTTGGTGTGGTTGTGGTACTGTGTGTTTTATGAATAATTCCTTATGTTATGTAATCAAAGAAGATGGTGTATAGTATATGACGAGTGGGGAGGAATAGTGTGTGATAGGTTGGTTGTAGGTTTATTCGGTTGGAACTGTTAGGAGAAGAATGAAGTAAAATAAATTCAGGATAGTACAATTGTGGGAAATGGAATAATGAGGAGACAACTTTGATGGTTGTGTTTTTTTAGGATTATTTGGTGAAGGCTTTTGTGTGTGATGGTTATGATGGATGGAGATGATGAAGGATAAAGATACGGATGATTTCCTATGGATTGTTTTTTGGGTTATTAATAACATTGCATTATTGTTTGATTAGTGTAAGAATATTTGTGATTTTGAGATTGGTTATGACAAATATGGGTTGAGTATGGGTGGAAGAGGTTAAATTATTTCGTTGTGTCAAGATGGCCGTGAACAAATTATTTGAGGATTTGGGTTGTTGTTGGTTAGTGTAGTAAATAAGTGTGGTACATTATAAATGTGTGTTTGTATTAAACATTCAGTATTGGTATGGTTGGTGTGGGGAATATATGTATAGTAAATGGAGAAAACTCTTATAGTATATTTAATGCTCCAAATAACACAATCTCATTTAGGCACACTTTACGGACTTTAGTACCACTGTTAATCAACATTGGATTCTGATCACTAATACAATCTTAATGCATAATCAAGTATGTGACTTTGCATTTAGTGGAAAACTTCACTAAACATACGGGACAAGGATACGTTTAGGGCAATAGGCACTTTGTCACGGTTGGACTTAAGAAGGGAGAGTATACCTGTTACGTGATTAGGAAACAATTGTTAAACCCGGCGTTTTTATCGGCTCAATTGAATACTTTTTATTGCGTGGTTTGTGTTTGGAAACCATGATCAATACTAGGTTTAGTAAGAAGGTTTGCCGTGGCTAGTGGCATTTGATTAATATTATTTATAAGTTGGTTTTTTTGTATTAAAAAACGGCGGTGGATGAGTATTTTCTAATCCTCTTAGTCTATATCTCATTTGAGTGTTCCTCAGTGCATTTAAATATCAAGTAAATACATTAATTTATGTAGGGTCCACATGTGGTCGGGTTAAGAAGGAAGACGACAATAAGCAATATATCTGGTTTGTAAAAACCAAAAGTTAGCTGGTGGGGCGCGCTGGCTCTCGCGTGGTAGAAGCGTATTATTTTTTGGACTAATATAACCGCATTTGTTGTCAATTAGTTGGGACATGAATTTACCTAGGTTTGAGGTATGTGTGGATATCGGTGGGGTTTGGTTGAAGTGGGAACCGGGATAATCTGGGGTTTGTTGGTTATTACTGGTATTACTGGTTTTTATGTTCCGTGGACTCTTGGATGAGCTTATCTGGTATCTCGGTGGGGGGTACCTATGCGGAATCTGGATTCTATATCTCTTCCGATGATCTTCATCAAAGTCACACTGTCCCCATGCTACGGTTAATTGACGGTTATTGAGATACCTTATTTCAACCTTTACTTTACCCTTTTTGAGAAAGGAGGAAAGAGGAGAGATTGATGAAATCCCTAGTTTTCTGATAAGTCGGTGATTTATTCGTGTTTGTATGTTTGGAGGGCACGTATGAGAAGATGTGGTCGCTTGAGAGGGATATTGGACAGTGTGTTGTTAATTGTTTATCTCTAAGTCATTGTAACTCGGGTATTGAATTACCCAGTCTTGTGGTGTATTCTTTGCAATGATCGTGTTTTTTTGTATTATTTATTCCCATTTCTGCCTTAGACAATTGAAGTTTCGTATCTTGAGATGATACATTTTCACTTGGCAGATGGACTTACCTGGGCAATTTATGGTTTGTGTATTCGATTCCACATTGGTTGATTTGGTTGCTATGCATTCGTAATGTTCTCTCAAATTCATGTTGGTCCTAGTTCGGATGCTGTAAGGCCATATTATTGTTCACTGGATGGGCGTTCATATTTGAATTCATGTAGTGTATTCACTTGCGCTGGTTGAACAATGCTTCTGATGGCAAACCACCACTAATCTGCTGATAACCCTCTGCTTGTGTATTATCTGGTGCCGCGTGTCATGGCCAATGTGTTGTTTGCTATTGTAGAATTGGTGATGGTGTTCTTCGTAGGCTACAACTTTGTTGCAGGAGTCATTCATTTATGATACGTTGTTCTTTTTGCTTTACTTCACAAACCATGAGATAATCTGGGGTAATCTATATAGGGGCCTACATTGTACATATGATGGTTACAACTAACTTCGTTTGTAGCAGTTCATTCTTTAGCAGTACAACCTTTTCTTATAAACTTCTGTGTCGAAAATTTAACATAATCATCCTGCCTTCCCGTTATCAAGTCTATTTTTCGTTGCTTGGTCACTTAAATAAATACCCTAATGGACCTAGGGTTTTTACTATCGGATTTTCAAACTAAATTATCACCAAATTGAGAAGTTTTGATATGAAAAATAGGGTTTGGGGGGGCGGTGTGTGATGTAACGCACTTCAAACAAACAGGGGACTCAATAATTTTTTTTATAATGAGGTGAAGGTACATAAATATTGACCTTTGTTTAATTTATCATGTATACTTTTTTAAAATGATTTTAAGTGTCTGACTCCGGAAGTTTTCTTTAAATTGAAGGTAGAACTCTAAGAGCTAGGACTTTATGGTCAATTTGTGGGCACGACCTCCAAAGGAGTCACAATATTATTTCACTACTATATAAAAATGCAAAACAAACACCCAAGAACAAACATTTTGGGGTGCAATGGTTTCCGTTGGCCTCCGTGGACGGCAGCCGTGACTATTTGGTGCCTCTTGGCGGCGGCTGGCGTGCCAGTGGCTAGCGGCTTGGATCTTTTAAAAAACTCCCGCTCTGTGGTTGGTCTTGCATGTAGGTTTTCACCACAAAAGTATGCTAAACTTTTTTTTTTTTCTGTTTGAAATTCATTTTTGTGCTTAAACAATATACTTGACCCCAAATCTTAACCACTAGCATTAACAAACATTTTCATAACATTTCATATTAGAGTAGAGTTTTTTAAGCGGAGTTTTGACCCTTATAATTTGAACATGAGTGAGATATGGAATTTACCAATCTCCTCATTTCATGTCCATAAATCATCATAATTACAATGATTAGCTTTTCACTTACAACATCCTGGGAATTTTGGAACCATAAGACAATTAATACAACATTTTTGACAACTAATTTAACAACGAAAAATACGAAAACAAGACAAATTCAATGACCCCAAATAGCCTATATGGAAGACAATAGACAATATTGAGGGCTTTCAATCTTTAACCGAGCATGATCCAAGAGCCTACTAGTCGCCCTACAACAAAAGATCAAACTTCTATTTCACGCCTTTCCTTTTGCCTTTATCGGCTACACTGGAACCTACAAATGACACAACTAACTTGTAAGCGAAAATGCTTAGTAAGTAAATAGGCATAACATTAATCTTAATACATTTAACCAAATATCACATTTCATATCATACTTATAGCTAGTTCATCCTAGCTAGAAAGCGCAAATGTATACATTTAACCAAATACAGGATCACTTGAGTTGACTAGAAAAAGACAAACATAGTAGTGGTGTGGTTATTTCACAGGGTCATTTGGGGTTAGACATCAGCCATAAAACCAGTTTCCAAACACCTCTTTATCAGTTATAAACACCAAACACCAAGTTAAAAAACCAGTTTCCAAACACCCCTTTATCATTACAAGCCTTTCTTAGAAAGAAGATTGTGTGTAAGGCGTGAAAGGGGAAAACAATAAAACACCCTTAAGGGCCAACGGTGTAATTTAAGATCGAAAACGAAAAAATGTAATACCAACGAAAACGTTTTTGAATTTGACATGGAAACTTTGAGGACCAACGGTGAAATTGTGTTTTAGACAAAAAGACAAAAATACCCATCGTGTGCAAGGCACGTGAGATGGATACAAAGTGAAATAACATCCGTTACGTATAACAGAGCTCTTAGGACTAAATGGAAGCCAAAAAACGGACGCTGGGACTATTTCGGCCGAATCTTATATCTAAGGACCAAACACAAGAACGTAGCCGACTTTGGGGACCAACGATGTAATTTTCCCTATATATTATTTGTTACTAGTAGGGTACCCGCTCGTTGCAACAGTGGATACCATGTAATCAAATCGCTTAAAATATGAAAAATCGTATATATGTGTGTGTGAAAATACAACAAATCGCTTAAAATATGGCTTGGACCGGATGACACTTTTAATTAAGTGTCTTTTGAACAATAATTGACAAGTCGCTTAAAACATGTATGTTAGAAGTTCACTTGAAAGACTTTAATAAAAAAAGTTTTAAGTAAACGATTTATAGGAAAAGCATATTCAATTGCAAATGTTGTATATGTATTTAATTGTGCAATAAGTAAATAATAATCTATTGTTTTAATTTTAAACCTTTCATAATGATTTATTATATGGTATAGATTATATTGAATGATAAGGTAGGCAAAATTACAAAATCATTACTGATATAACATATTGTAAAATCATCAGTAATATTACATACATAGTTTATTTGAATTGAACCAATAAATTTTATTTTTTTGAAAGGCAAAACTAATAATATTATGAAGTTAATGGAGGTGAGATATATGTAGAACACCTAATCTCTAAAGAATAAATGAGTAAATATTAGCCATCTATTTATCAAGCAAAAAAAAAAAATCTATTTTCCACCTTTTTTTAAACAATGTATCTTACAAACGGTAAATCGTTAAGCTACGAAAAATACATCATCGCGACGAGAATATTGTTAACTTTCAATAGACGGACACTTTGATATATTTTCGATGATTTTTAGTGTTGAAATTTCCGACCCGGAAAAATTACACGTGATTTTTTTTCTTCTATTTTTTTGTCTTTTTACAGCATAAATAAATAACTTATTATTATTATTTATTATTATTTACATAGTGGTGGAAGACAAACGAATAATAAGCTGCGCCGCTAGCCATTTTTTATTATAAAACTAATTCTTTTGAAAACCACATTTGTGGATCTAGGTGTCATAACATTACTGTAGCTCCACCGCCTCATGTTCAAAGAAACCAAAGGTATCAAACGTGAAATTTAAAAAAAATCATGTGTGATTTCACAAATTCACATGTGATTTTTAAAGTAATGACGAGAATATATTTATCTTTCACTAGACGGTCACTTACATATATTTTTGACGATTTTTTAATGTTGCAATTTCTGCCCAGAAAAATCACACGTGATTAAAATCATTTGTGATTTCATAAATCGCATTTGATTTCATAATTTCACATGTGATTTTTTAAAGTAATAAATCACGTGTGATTTCATAAATTCATAAATCGCATGTGATTTCACAAATTCAGATGTGAATTTTAAAGTAACAAATCACATGTGATTTTTCGATTACATGTGATTTTTCTGGCGAAATTTTTCAAAAAGAAATTCGTCGAAATTATATAGAAGTGCTTATTTATAGAAAGATTGTTTACTTCTCTTCGTTATTTATTATATCTAAAGATTGATTCCTTTAATTTAATGTGGAGGTATTCATGACTTCATGACTTTAATTTCTTAAGCCGATTATGAAATGAGATGAAAGTGCAAGGGTTGTTTGAGTTTAATGATTGTTATTAATGAGATTGAGTCCTTTAATTTAATGTGAAGGTATTCATGATTTCAATTTCTTAAGCGGGTTATGAAAAGAGATGGAAGTGCAACGGTTGTTTGAGTTTAATAATGGTTATCAATGAGTATTTAAAAAAGACTACTCATAAACCATTGAAGATGTGTCATCATGCTGTTTGAGTTTCTGTTTTGGTTGTGTGTAGGGGTGTTAATCGGGTCGGGTTGGTCGGGTTCTGGTCAAACGGGTCGGTCCAACTCGGATCGATGCTAAAAATAATATACCCGAACCCGACCCTATTTGAACTCGGGTTAGTCGAGTTCGAGTCAAAACGGGTCGGGTCAAGTCGGGTCGGGTCAAGTCGGGTTCAGGTTTGTGCCATTTACAAAATCACATAATTTATTTCTTAAACTTACTAGTTAAAATCTTACTGTAAAAAAGTAAAAAACACATGTATAGATCACATAATTTCTTTGCTGTATTTGTGTGTTACAGACTTGCATTAGAATTGTTGTAAATTTGCAATAGGAAAATGCATAAATATTAAAGAACCACACAAATATAATGCAACATGTAACCATGCAACCACATGCAACCGTGCATGGTAACAACGAACCAGCTAGCAATGCAATGAAGTGTATCTATAACTATTTACCAAATGAAAAAATATGTTGCATTTGTTTGTTGGAGACTTGCATTGTAGTAGTCTTGTGCAGAATAGTCATAGTGTAGACTTGCATATTTGCAAAATTTCAAATTGCAACTTTCATCAGTATTTGGAAAATGAAACAAGAAGACTATCATGGCTCCACATCAGTTGCAGCTTACAAATTGTTCATTTTATCCGCAAAATCAGCTTTCAAAAATTAGGACAGTATACCACTTAACTTAGGTCTTTCAATTGGTCAATTGGATAATGATTAGGCAAAGTTTATATGAAAATTATAAAAATGCAGAAAACAAAAAAAAAAAAACTAACTCGGGTCAGTCGGGTTGACCCAAACCCGAGTAGCCAAAGTATTTTGAACCCGATACCCGACCCTATTTCGTATTCGGGTTGACCCGTTGACCTGAGTTGGATTTCGAACCCGAGTAACCCGACCCGATTATCCTTATTCGGGTTCAGGTCCGGGTCGGGTCGGGATTTATGACACCTCTAGTTGTGTGTCGCAACGATTTGATACTAATCTTGAACTTTTCATCCAGCCGGTCACATAGGCTTAATAAAATTCCCGTTCACAATACTTCATCCATACTTCTTACTCGAAGCCGCACAAATTTTGAATAAAATCTGTCTCGGATGTAAAAACCTGAAAAAGACCAAGGTCAGGTATTATTATGTTGCATACTAATTCCTTGAGATGTGTTTAAACACATATAAAAGTTATTTTTTTGATTATTTTGCTCTTTTTTCAATTTTTGCAGAAAAATGGTGCGGTACGTGTCATTCAAGCCCTTAAAATAAGCAAATATTGTGATGTGAGTGTCACACATGTTATTACGTCTGTTGGATTAATCGTTTATGTCTAAGCGTTCACATATGCATGGTTCACGTATGCATGGATGGGGCTGTGCAAATAATATATATTATGGTGTTATATTATGTTTGAATTGGTATTAGTTTGACTATACTCAGGTTGAGATAGTGTGTGAAGTGGGTTATACCTATTCTTTTAGGTAGTAGTTGCTAGTTTCTTGTTTGTCAGTTGCTTTTCGAAGGCTATATATATGCCTCATGTTACAATAGAAAAAGATGTACTTGTAGTTAATCACTTTTATATATAGAGAAGCAGTTTGGTTTCCATATCAGTAAGGTCTGATTTCTACACGTGGTACCAGAGCCTCGTTCGACGGGTTTGAGAGTCGGTTTCAAGAGAACGTGTAGCCCTTCGGGGCGGACGCAGCAAGGAACCGGGTTTTGTCTTTAAGGGGCGCTGAGTTGTTCCATGTTGAAGAGACTAACCGACGGGAGTACGTGAAACGAACGGAAAGGATCCGTCAAAGCAGGTGGCTTTGGATTTTGTTCGTTCTGCAGGTGCAAGAAGACGGTATAGTGTGTAGCTTATCATATTGGTCGGTGGTATAGGTCTTATGGAACAAGTTTGATCGGAAAAAGGATTGGGACTGTTTTACAGCAGAAGACGGAGACGGTAAGGTGTTTCGGGACATCCATTGTCGTGGGGGTGACGAGGAGTACCGTTCAAGACGACGGGGGTGACCGGTGATGAACATAGGCGGTCCGTAGCTGTTAGTTGTGATCGAAGGGGAAGTGATCAAATCCGACGGTAGGTTGTAAGTCACCGGAAAATGAGGATATTAACGGGGTCGCGGGATAAACGGACGGGAAGAGTCGGGAAAAGCAAGTAGCTTTGATTCGGTTCGTTTGGCGGGTGAAAGAAAACAGTAAAAGCAGGTGGCTTTGTTTTTTTGATCGGTGGAATAATGCTCTCGTGTCACAGAAGTGTTATAAGTAAACGGGTTCTGTGTGGTGACAACAACAGTCGGGTGGTAGGGGACTTTGGACCTGACCGAGGTAGAGGTCGTGAGTCCGGGAAAAGTCGGGGACAATGGAGAATCAACACGGTGTGAACATTATGGCGTTAGAAGTTCAAATCGGGTGGCTTTGGACGTGACCGGGGAATAGGTCGTGGGTCCGGGTGGAGTCGAGATGGAAATGAACGTGTCCAATGGGATGCCATGGTACATGTTACATGTGTTGTGAACAATCAAAAGGGGCTGAGCTAGATGGTTCGAAGGTGATTAAAGCTGCTGTGAATGAAGGGCGTAAATAAACGATTAAGGGGGTGAATGTTGGATTAATCGTTTATGTCTAAGTGTTCACATATGCATGGTTCACGTATGCATGATGGGGTTGTGCAAATAATATATATTATGGTGTTATATTATGTTTGAATTGGTA